>PVKA01013347.1:31176-55430 GCA_004027165.1 Ctenomys sociabilis | reverse complement strand
TCTTCATCAAGGTTAGCCATTAGGAACTGAGAGCAAAGCATAGAACCATCTTCTGTATTTTTCTCATTCTAATCCAAACATGAAAGGAAGCCAACCAAAAGAAGTGTCTCAATTTACCTTAGGAAACACGCAACACCCAGAGAAATCTTGTTAAAAGCTAATAAACGGAAAGTTTAACATGACCAGTGTAGTACTTGGCCCAACAATCTGAAAAAATGATGTAACAGCGCCTGAATTTGGACATCTCTAGACATAACAAAGCAAAGTTACATGAGCAGACGAACAACACTTGATCTCAGCTCACAGAGAAATTGGAGGAAGCAACATATTTTTATAAAGCATGAGTTTATTATGTTGCAATATGAATATTAATAATGCCTGTGTTTTAATAGCAAAAAGGTTGAACAAAGTGCATATGTCTGAAAATCCCTGTTGTCAGTTACTGGAGAGAAGTTCTCTGGGGAAACACCAGCCATATGGAGATACCACTGGTGGTGAATCAGCCCAAATTCAGACGCTGGCCTACTAAGGCTCCTTGGGAATGCCTGGCAGGGCCCCCCACCCCACACTCCCTGTGGTAGAGGGTAAGAAATCAAAGTTCTCAAACGACAGTATTTTCTGGAATGCTCTATTGTTTCTGAAAGTCAAGACGCAATACAGTATTACATTTGTCCAAGGCTACCTGCTGTGCCACCTACCATGTTAGTTTACTGAAGAAGATACCACAGTTGATTTGCTTCTTCGTTTTTGTTTTTATGTTTGATGGTAAATCCCTTGCACTCCAGTTCAAGGATCAAGCCCGTAACTGACCAAACCATAAATGAGCTGTTTGAACTGATCTGTCCAAACCATTGTACAAAATTTCCCTGAAACACTTGTTCCCAGGGCTGGCTGTGCATTAGCTCAATTCGTTGTTTTTTTTAAAATATGTGTAGTCGAAGACTCTATTCAAGTAGACTCTCTAAGGATAAAATTTTTGCACTCATTAAAAGTTCTCTCAATGATTCTAGATAAAAGTCAAAACATTGAAAATGCTGTTGCTACTTCCATGAACGTCAGAGTAGGTTATCTAATCTCCAGTGAGTGACCCAAAAAATCAGCTAATTAAGCTTGAGGACAGACACTTGCCCAGGACCCGTATGAAGGACAAAAATAGGCAAGATGATGTGGAGGCAAAGATATGCGGAGGCTGTGGCCAGCATCACAGAAATGATGAACAGACAGGGCCAAGGAACCTGGCCTGAGCGTGGTCTTCAGGGCCTTCTCGAGCCTGCTGGGGTGATGCGGAGGCCACAAGTGGGCATTTTTGCTCTGCCTCACTTATGCTGTTGCCATCACCATTACCCCAATAAATTTTTTTAAAGTTTTCTTATAGAAGATATAAAAAGGGAATCTGCTCTCAGAGAAATTCACTATTTGTAGCTTAGTACTCAGACTTTATGCTATGCAGATATTAATGTAAACTATTATATTTTTTAGAGTTTGCCTAATTCATTTTAGAATAAACTTAAACAAATATATTTTAAAGGACATACATAGTTTAAATTTCTATAATCTATATCATTATTTCTATTATCTGCTGCTTTGCATGATGAATATTGTAACATTATTCCTATATATAATGGTCTCTTTCCATGTTCTGGTTTTAAGGTAAACTAGAAGTGATTTACATCTTCATTAGTAGAGTCAAAAATAGAACTTATCATTGCTTTAGTTGTTCAATAATAGATATCTTTATGGAGGAATTTTTCCTCTTTAACAGTATTCATTATTCACTTAAGCAACTTTAAAGAAGTGGTATCATTCCATTTTTTTTTCTTTTCTTTTTTTAAGGATGCTAGGATTTAATACCTGGGCCGTGCATATTTAATTTTTACTCTCATAGTGTACATATTCATTTATGAGTAATTTTAAGAAGCACAACTTTTCATACATGTTAAGCAATTTATATTCTCACAAAGGATGATGGATCACAATGTGTTTTGAATACTTGGAGTGACATCTCTTCAAGATGACTTGTTTATGGTGGTCCTAAGAATTGAACTCAGTGGCACTCTATCTCTGAGTTATATCCCCAACCCATTTTTCTTTAGACAGAATCTTACTAAATTGCCCAGGGTTGACTCAATCCCTCCTACCTCAGCTTCTCAGAGTGCTGAGATTCTAAGCATGCCACAATACCTGGCTCTTTTAAGAGAACATGTCAAGGGTAGATGACAAATTAACTCATAGAAAAAACCTATTTTTATACTCTAAGATATTTTGCTGGCTTCACTTTACACCCACTCTGTTCATTTTATACCATCATTACTGTTCTTACCAGGAAAAATCTCTAAGATCTCTTAGGGATTAAAAGTCCCTTGGACTTTAATACATGGGCCTTTGGGAGACATTTTAGACCCAACTGGTAGCAACATAGGGCCCACAGATACATGACCTGAAAGAACAGCCCTTGAGAAGACAGAGGCCTATGGCTGTAGTTGCCATCATCCGTTGGTAAGAAGGATAATTTATTCCAGGGTCTCCTCTGATTCCCAAGTCCCCTCAGGAAATATTCACATATAACCTACACAGTCTACTTTAAATTGCCTCTAGATTATTGAAAATACATAATTTGGTGTAAATGCTGTGCAAATATGTTGTATACTGGATTGTTTAGTACACTTTATTATTTAGTGAGTAACGACAAGAAACAAGTCTGTACATGTTCAGTACAATGGCAATTTTGTTCCCAACTTCTTTTTATGCATGATTGGCAAACTCTCAATGTAGAGGGCTGACTGTTCATGCTTCATAACTAATGTGATCTTCAACTTTGCAGAAACCTGTATGTAGAACATGACCACAGAAAGCCTCACCACTCACCTATGAGCCCCATGCCTGCATCTCAAGATGCCTTTAGGAGTCACCTGTAACTTTCATAAGTTAGTACTGCATTAGTTTTAATGAGACTAAGACTATATTTGCATGAAATTGCTTCCTAGATCAACACAAATTCTATCCCAATCCTTGTGATATATAATATGAGCACTTAATAAAGCTTCTTGAAGTGGCTGGAGGAGGAATTACATAACATACATCAAGATGTCTTTAGAAATTCTCAGAGATATCTGTCTATCCTTTTCCTCCTCCAAACCTTTAAACCTTCTCCCTTAGCTGGAGTTGTGCATTGCTTTTGTTGTTTTGATCTTTCATTTATTTGATTTTTCTATACCCCAACTTATATGCAACAATCTGGCATATTTTGATGTCTCTCCCTCCCCCCTCCATTACTACACTGATCAGTAGAACAGACACAGGAGAGCAGAAGAGGAGAAAGGGAGAAAGCTGTAAATACTTTTTGCCTTGCCAATTCTTGCCTTCCTGAAATCATCTTATTGAAATCACCAGTTTTCCACAAAGAAGAGGACAACCCTGAGGGACCCAGTGTTTTGTCCGGTGTGTGCCTCAGCCCACACCCCTACTTCCTTCCTGTCTCCTGCAGAGCTGAGTAGCATTCTCTCCAAGGCCCTTGAGAACAGTGCCTCTCTGTCAAGCTGGGGAATCTAGAATTATCCTGAAGTTAAACATTCAGCGGCAGGATCCAGACTTCCTCCATACAGGCAATGTGTCTTAGCTCAAGTTGTACACTAGCCAGAATTATGTTCACCTGTGAATAATAGGCAACCTGATTTACAGTGGCATAAAGTCCACGGGGCTTTGGCTTTTCCTGTAATAAGAAGCGTGGCTTTAGAGAGATGATGATTTTGGTTCATCAGTTGAAGTCATCAAGTAGAGATCCAGGGCTAAAAACAGAGCACTAGGTTCAGAACTAGCAACGAGCAGCCATGGTTTTTCCTAGTCTGTCAGGTTCTCCATCTGTACATTAATGGACTTCCTTAGTCCATAGGTACAGTATGACCCTCCTTCCCAGAACAAAAACATTGTGCCACCCTCTCTTCCCAAATCATATACACGAACAGTTTCCTTCAAATTTGCTTATGGCTAAAATTTAGACCCTGGGTAGAAAAGTTGACTAATTTGTTAACCAACTGAAGCCAATCCTGGAAGCTGGAAGTAAATCCTACTTACTGGGTGACTTTGACTGGAACCCTTGGCCTTTAGCGACCAGGTTTTTGATAGTCTAGATCTGAGATCCTGAACTGAGCTATTATCTCATTCTCAAGTCTACCCCAAGACCATCATCCAAGTCCGGCCATCTGCTCTTGTACCCTGGAGGTTTCTACAGTTGCTCCACCATGTTCCCTTTAATGAGCTCCACTAACAATGAAAAGTGAGACTATTCTACCAGTTTGTGGCGAAGTCTGAGCTTGTTAAGAAATTGCTATAAATCGTTCCTTATTGACCTGGTAGTGTCTGATCCTACAGGCGTAGTCTGTAAGGTATATTCCATCACACCTTGCCAACAGGCCACTTGCCAGGGCTTCTGAAGTCCAAACATAAAGTACAGTCTTTGTCTGTCCTTGTTTACATATGACAAAGCAACAGAAAAACTAACAAAAATTTCTTGACACAGGAATCCCATCAACCTTCTAATTTGGCAAGTTGCCTGTCGGTTTTGCAACACTAGAATATTATCTATAATCAAAACTGTAGTCCCAGAAGTCTTATTACATGGCCAAGTTCTAATAAATTATTCAGTCTTTATTTATTTACTTATTTATTTTTCTAGTTATTTGATACAAGGACTTGAACTCAGGTCTTGCACTTGCCGGGGTGCAGGCTATATTTAATTTGGTGTTCTCCCTTTTAGTAACACTTTAATATGTGCTTTTCTTGAAGCTGGGTTGATGTGCCACATGGACTTTTCTAGTATGGCGTAGTCTGTAAACTCTCCCAGCAGTGTCTGCACATGTTTGATTCTCTGTCTTACAAAAAACTTTCTCGGATAATATCATCCCTACAGCCTTCTCAGCTTTCAAAAATGGCTCTACTTTTAAGACACAAAGTGCCCTTCAAAGATGAGGGGTTTTCTCACTTTTTTTATACTGATCACATTCCTCTTGGGGAGCTCTTTTTCTATCTTCTCCCTGTTCCTCTGCCCTTCCCTTTCTTGGTCACCATCCCATCTACAAAAGATCTATCTCACTTCCTGTATCTTATTTTTCTTATTTGTATTTTGGGTTTCTTCTATAAGAGAAGCCATGAGATGTTTAAGCTTGTGTGCCTCATTTATTTCACCCATATGGTATGAAGCTTTATCCATTTTCCTAATGCAAGTTTATACTCTTATGGTAGCATAGTACTCTATTGTGTGTAAGCACCACATTTTCCTTATCCATTAGCTGTTGATGGATATATAGGCCACTTCCACAATTTAGCTATTATGAATAGTGCTTCTACAAGTGTGTATGTATCGCCATAATACAATACTCTTCACTAACAAGAAGATGCCAAGAAAGGGAATAGCTGGATGGAATTTTTGGTTTTATATTTTTTAAAGATTCTCCATCCTGGTTTGCACAATGGTCGTACTACCCTTCTACATTATTAGTAGAAGTGAAATACGAGAGTTTTTCTTAAACAAAGAAAAGAAATCTCATCCTGTAATTGCCAAGATCATCTCTTCTCTTCCTACTAATCAGGGAACTTTTGCCATCACCTCCATAAAGTGGATCCATCCACATGAACGCGTGACTTGTCCCAGAGTGGTAACACCTATTCTAGTTTCAGAAGCCTCCGTAGAGTCCTCTAATTTGGCGTCAGGTGAGTCCCAGAACCACAGTCACATCAGGTTGACTGCAACTGTTTTGCCCCACATATTGAGCCACTGAACCACAGAAGAGTATTTCTTGGCTGCCTTCTGGAATAATGATTTTGTGCAAGGTGCAGCCATTTATTGTCCTTTGGTTCCAAAATCTAAGACATTGGTCCCCCAAACATAGGGTGAATTAATCCAGACAACCTTGCACCTGCTTCACAGTCAATGTCAACAGAGTGAACCATCCAAGCAAAACAGAAAGGTGTCACCAAAAATACTTTTTGTGAAATACTTTTCTGTTTTACTAGAAGCTCCTTGGAGATGCTGAAGAGTTCACTGACCTTTTAGGAAATCTTTTCGCAGTGCAAACAGCACCACACAAACTCTCCCTAGAGAAAGAGTGTGAAAGAAAACAAATCCATATACTTGAAGATTGGTATCTCTGTACCTATAAAATTCAGAAAATTCTCTAGACTGCTCATTTAGAGCCATTAAATTTGCATCACAGAAAGAAATCCATCCTGCTGGTTGGAGAAGCGGAGTTCTGCTTCCTGAATGTCTTTTCCTCATTAGCTGCCTTCTGTAAAAATAAAATAAAAAGGAGGGAGAAGAATGTTCCAGAAGGTTGTACAACCGACAAAAATGACATTGTAAACTCACTATCTGAGGTGCATCACATCTGACTACATACCTCGAATGTCTCTGTCTATGTTGTGCTGTGTGGGGTAGCAACAGTCCTGGTTTGCTTAGAACTCAGGGATTTCCTGCAATGTGGAATGCTCACTGCTGGAACTGGGAAAGCCCAAGGCAACCGCTTCCCATTCTGGTCTGGGCCAAAGATGAATAGAGACACTCAATTATCACGGAGATGAATCTTCATTGAAGTATATCCTATGTTTTTGATGTCACGTTGCATCAAAGGGTATATATAGACTAATTCTTTTCAGAACTCCCTTCGCAGGAGAATCTGTCCCTCATCTTATTAATCATTACCTATCCACATCATCTTTTCCTCATCTTTTGGGTGTGTGTCAACACTCCCTACAGTCAATCTTGCTGCATCCTGTATTCCAGATAACAATGCCAG
The DNA here is from genome assembly GCA_004027165.1 of Ctenomys sociabilis. Taxonomy (NCBI): domain Eukaryota; kingdom Metazoa; phylum Chordata; class Mammalia; order Rodentia; family Ctenomyidae; genus Ctenomys; species Ctenomys sociabilis. Next base: position 48,642 of record PVKA01013347.1, on the reverse strand, counting down.
AAATAGATGCCGGTTTCAATTATTGGCTATAAGGACTTCATTGTGAAATATGCATATTAATTTTGAGAGTAAAGTGGCCAAGAGAAGAATCCCACCTCCTTTGGCTGGCTTGTGCAGTGAGCTCAGTGCCACTTTTAGACATGGAGTAATTAGAAATAATGAGCTGCTGGGATTACCGGCAGTCTTTAGGAGATGTGGAGCATGCCCCAAGTCACGCTGGCTATGAAGCCCAGAACTAATTACAGATAAAATAAGGGGAATTAGATTAAACTAATTCATTGGCATACATCCAAACATTATCCTAAAGTACGGTAGTGGGACCACATAAATAATGCATGATGCCACACAATCGTGTCAACGTCGTGCAGAGAAACCCGAGCTGTAGAGCTACACATTCCGCTGCCCTGAAGACCTAACTGCATTATTCTTCTGGTTTGTAGCTGGGAATTCATTTAAGACTGGAGAATTTGGTTTTGGCTGTTCTTTCTCTGCTTAAGTAATGTCATAAGTAATGTCCATCAGACGCAGCTCTGTCTGTGCGACTGGCGCCTGTACTCCAGCAAAGAACCTCCAGTCTCTGGAAGAAAATTAGAAGTCTCTTTACCTTTTGGCTTAGTTCCCTGCTTCTTGTCTTTTCTTTGTTGCTATCATATGAACCCTGCATTGGTCTTAATCAGTTTTCCTTTAAAGTCCTAGACATATTAGTACTAAAAAAAAATTTTTACACAGTCAGTTGCCCGTGTTTTTAAAAAAAAATAGCAACAGTGGTAAATTAATGGGAGGCCCGTAACAGATGCAGTGCTTCCCTGGGAGAGCCCTGAAGCCACACCCACAGCCCCTAGCCTGAGAAAGGGAGAGATCCACCACACTGGCTGGCCTAGTGGATGTTTCTGTGTACTAGGGATTTCTTATCAGGAAATTGCTCATATGTGTATCATACACGTTTGAAATAACTTTCTCTAATTTGGAAATCCATAAAGCAGCAATAAACAAATAAGACTTTGGTGAAAACACCCTTTATAGGCATTGAAAACACCCTTTATAAATATTCATTTTGCCTTTGTTTTTCTATAGTGAACCCTAATTGCTTGTCCAAACCTCTAGAGGTGGCTGGGCTCTATTCAGTCCACTAATGGGTATATTTTTCACTATTTTTTTTTTAAATGATCATAGGAAAGGAATCTAATATTGAAAAAAAGGTGGGGGTGGAGAGATAGCTCAGCAGTCTAAGTGCCTGCCTGACAAACTCAAAGGTCCAGATTCGATCCCTGGTACCATATGCCTTGCTGGCCCCTCCCCAGCCAAGTCAAGCTGGCTCCCAAGACCAGGCATGGTGGCACACACCTATAATTCCAGCTCTGGTGAGGCTCAATACAGGTGGATCACTGCGAGTCTGAGCTGCATAGCGAGATCCTATACCAAATTCATAAAAAATTAAGATTAAAAAAAAATTGAAACAGAAATGACCTAGCCAAAAGTGTAATGAAATAACAGCAGCCCTACTAATCAAGACCTCTTTTCTCTATGAAAGCATGTATTCCTCCATTGCCCTGCAGTATAAACCACATCAATAGGAGACAGAGCATATCAATAAGGTATTTGAATCATTCCAAACTGAGTCAATAATAAAAAGCATCAACAGCAATATCAGCAAAAGGCTGTGGCTGTTTCTAGCACAAGAGCTGCAAGGTCCCTCAGATGAGAGGGGCAGTCTGAGCCACAAAGGACAAGCACGTGGAAATTACATGATTTGTTATTTGTTTTTTTGTTTTGTTTTGTTTTGTCTTTTTGAGACAGGGTCTCGCTATGCAGTTCAGGCTGGCTTTAAGCTCGCTTTGTAGCTCAGGCTGGTCTCGAACTCACAACAATCCTCCTGCCTCAGCCTCCCGAGTGCTGGGATTACAGGCATGCGCCACCACACCCAGCTACATGATTTGTTGATGAAGATCGAATGATTAAAGGACCAGGCTCAGGGGATGGACTGTCATGCACAGGGCTTGGCTGATCTTTCCTGCAATGCCTCCTTCAAGGACTTTTACCCTAATTTCTGGGAGACGATGATAAAAATAAATTTCATGTATGGACAGTTGTATACACATTGAAATCAGAGCATCAAGTGAAGTAAATCAGATACCCAAGTTTAAATATCACAAGAGTTCTCATATATGCAAAACTCAATAAACAGATAAATTGCAAGATGAAAGATAATAGGAAAAAAGGGAGTTCGAAAAAGTTGCAGTAATGTAGAAGGGCAATATATCTAAGAGCACACCTTGTTTTAATATAATTGTCATGTGTTTCACATGTTTTGGGCCAATTAATCTGATAGCTAAACTCTAGTATGATATTCAACTTTATAAAGACTTATAAGACCAATAAATCAATGTGATATGGGTAAAATAAAAGAGAGATAGAGGGAAGGGTAAAAAAGAATTACAATGTGTTCAGAATTGTATCAATAATGCAATCATTATGTACTACAAATATGTAATAATAAAAATAAAACATTTATTTTAAAAAATTAATATAAAAATCACTGAGGAGAGAAATTATATTTACATTTCAGTTGCATTCACTTTATGTCGCAAACACGAAAGACATAAACATGATCTTTTAAAAAACTGCATAAGGCCTGTACCACAAATGTCTTGGTATCAGGACAGGGAAAAAAACGATTTATCTTCACTACCATCTCTCCACACATTCCCTGATCGTGAAGACATTTCTCCTTCCAGTTTCACAAAGAAAATAGAACTTGAGTTCTGAGTGTCTGTCTGGCTCCAATCCACATTAGTGGCAAAAGGAATTCTTGAGTACTGACATTATGCTTCAACAGGGCACAAAGGGTAGATTTACATTCCTCCTCGGATTAAGGTTTGCTTCTTTTATTCATTCTTTTTAGATAATCAAAAGCATGTGTCCTCTTACCTTGCCAGTGCCACACAGGGTTGCCAGTGTCCTTGGGATCAATCTCAAGAGGCCTGAGCTGACATCTAGAAAACTGTTGCCACTACTCCAGCCAAAGGGACGATGTGATCTTCTCATGCTATCTTGGAGGTGTCAGTCACCAAAGCAATTCATATCAACTAATCTGAATCCCACCAGTGACTCTAAAAATACCAGCAGGACCCTTCAGTTTTAAATAACCACCTTGTGGTCAAACAGGAGAAGGATCTCAAGTCAATTTATGAGTTTTTCGCCTTCGGGTTATGGATGAAAAGCCTTCCTCACTGACTGGGGATGGTTTTCTATGGTGTGATTGTTAGGGGAAGAATCATAGTATCTCCACCTTTCTCACCATCTTCTTTGTTGTTAACAGTCTTTAGATCTAGATGACTGCTCCAGTACTTTTTGCCTGTTCTTCATATGCTTCTTTTGGCCTTGAGTTTAAACTGGGCTGTGTTTCAAGGAGTCACATTTAATTTTGTGTCAAAAGACTCTGTAATCGTAGCTTCTCTGCCTTGGGTACTTGTCTACATTTTGAGGCATGCGGATAGGGAGGTTGGATGGCTGCCACTCCCTCTGAGATGGTGAAGCCTTTCTCCTCTCAGACAAAATGATCTATACTAGAAAGAGGTTTAAAGATACGTCCTAAACTCTAAAACTACAGACTAATTCAGAGAAGGGCACCTCATGAAATATAAAAGAATATTTTATTGAATTCTCAGTCTCATTTCTTTCCATCATGGGACTTCACTTTGGCCACTAATAAGAGGCAAATGAGGCAATGTACATAATTTTACAAGGGAAGAAACAGATGGGATTTATTTTTTTAGCCAAGTTCACCAGAGCCCTGCATATTCTGTCTCTATTCCTTGGTCTTGATTAGAGCCCCAGACAGTGTTTCTCAAGAGGTAGAAGGAGCCGGGCATGGTGGCGCATGCCTGTAATCCCAGCACTCGGGAGGCTGAGGCAGGAGGATTGTTGTGAGTTCGAGACCAGCCTGAGCTACAAAGTGAGCTTAAGGCCAGCCTGAACTGCATAGTGAGACCCTGTCTCAAAAAGACAAAAAAAAAAAAAGAGGTAGAAGGGCCCCTAATTATTTAAATTAAAAATCACTAGAATGAGCAGATAGGCTGCTAAACAAACATGGAGACCGCTGGGTCCCACCCAAAATCTACTGAACCAGAATCTCTAGCAGTGGCTCCAAGAATCTGAGTTCTGGCTGGGGAGATAGCTGAGCAAACACAAAGACTCTGGTTTGATTCCCAGGTACCACATGCTGTGCTGGTCACCAGAATCAGGTTCATCTGTAATATCAGTGCTGGGGAGGCTAAGAGGAGGATCACCACAAGTCCAAACTACATGGCAAGAACCTGTACCAAATATTTTTATTTTATTTTTTTCTTACAGGGAAAAAGAAGGATATATTTAGAATTAGCCAGCTGGACTCAGTGTAGATGATCCCAATTTTGTTGCCAAAACATCCAATGCTACATAATCAGGAGCCAGTCAAACATATGCCTTCTTCTCTCCATCAGGACTGATTAGGGTATTGACCTTGGTAACACCAATGTCATAGAAATCCCAGCACTCGGGAGGATGAGGCAGGAGGATTGTTGTGAGTTCAAGACCAGCTGAGCAACAAAGTGAGCTTAAGGCCAGCCTGAACTGCACAGTGAGACCCTGCCTCAAAAAAAGACAAAAATAAATAAATAAATAAATAAATAAATAAATTTTTTTTGAAAAATCAATGTCATAGAGCTTCTTTACAGCTTGTTCGATTTGGTGCTTATTGGCTCTGACATCCGCAATGAACACAAGTGTGCTGTTGTCCTTGATCTATTTTAGGGCTGATTCTGTGGTCAGGGGGAACTTGATGATGGCATAGTGGTCAAGCTTGTTTCTCCCGGGGGTGCTCTTCTGAGGGTATTTGGCCTGCCTCTGGAGCCGCAGTGTCTTGGGACGGTGGGAGGTGGGCAACGTTCATAGCTTCTTCTTTTTGTGGCTATGGATGTCTTTCAGCACTGCTTTTTTGGCCTTCAAAGCTTTTGCTTTGGCTCCACCTTTGGGAGGGGCAGCGCCTTTCTTCTTCACCTTTGGCACCATCTTGTTAAAAAGACCTAATTTTTTAAAAAGAATCTGAGTTTTTAACAAGTTTTGCAGATTTCTGAGACTATAAAGTTTGGGACAGGCTGGTCAGGAGGTGCCACAAGAGAGTCTAAACTGGAGAATGTGGCAGGTTACCACTGCATAGCCTAAAGCCAGTTCTCCCTCTCATTTCTCAAGTAATAGGACCCCCTGAGTCCCAGCCAGGCAAGAGGCTCCCACCACTAGGTATGGCAATTTGAGTATGCAGGCCACAGTGCAGCGGTTAGCATAAGTGGAATGGGCAGTGAAAGATGACTGACGTGTGCCCTTTCTCTCCTGTCCCTTCCTTTTTGCTGGCTGGAAGCAGGATATGAGGCCTGGCACTTGCGCATCCATCTTGGAAATGAGGCAACATGCTAATAAGGGCAGGAGAGTAAAACAGAAGGCGCCCTGAACCCTTCTGGTCAGAAGGCTGCCACAAAGGCCCCAAACTCCTGGCTCTGCATCTCTTTTTACATGATAGGAAAATTAATGCCTGCTTGGTTTTGCTCTCTCTTTTTTAATTCTCTTGTTTTTGTTTTGTTTGTTTGTTTTTGTTTTTGAGACATGGTTTCACTATGTAGACCAGGATGATGTTGAACTTATGACTTTTTATCTATCCCAGGCTGCCCTCGCCTCCTGCCTCAGCCTCCCAAGTGGTGGGATTGCAGGAGTGTACCACTGTGCCATGTGTAGTTTCTTCTTAATTCGCTGACTTTTTTTGTTGTGCTGTTTTGTTCAGTTTTCAGCTGGGAGGCTAGGATAGATTTCATATGCACAAGACACTAGCTCTAAATGGTCCAGGCACTTAAACAGAGCTCCCTGTATTCTGCTAGAACCTGCCAAGCACTGGTGAGCTGATTTCCTAAGAGCACACAGTTTACTGTGGTGCGGCAGATGTGGAGATGTGCTCACATGTGCGGGGCTACTGACTGTAGTTCCAGGACTGATGCTGGGTCTCTTGAGTGGGAAGAAAAGGGGGTTTGAACCTTGTTTAATCCATCAGAATTCAAGAAAGAATAATTTGGTTCCCAGACTAAAGACTACAGATGCAGACGGACTCTTTACATCCAAATGCCCTGCACAATTATCTTTCACGCACCCTTCATCAAATGGTCTGTCTCCACCACAACCCTGTGTGCTACACTATAAAATAAGGACATTTATAAAATTAACCTACAATGCTATTATGCTTATTACACACTACCTATAAAGTTTGGCATAGTTTAATCATTATCAGGAAATCACTGTTGTAATTATGACTCTTGAAAACAGTAAGAAGAAAGGGAAATATCAGGAAGTGTAGTTACGAAGTTCCATCTACCAGCTGCACCACAATCTGACTTTCTTCTAATTTGAGAAATAAACACAACAAAAGATTGAAATTTGGAGAGGGAAAGAAAGATGTTTGAGTAAGATTTTGAAATTCTTGCTATTGCTTTGCAAGGAAATCATCCACAAGGTTCTGTATTTTTCTTAGGAAAGAAAATAAAGTCATACTGATAAGAACAGAGAAGGGAAAGGAGAAGTGGCCGGGCAGTGAGGGCCACATTCCAGTCCTTGCACCTCAGCCGTGTCACAGGCTGGCAACAGACACTAGCACTTTCTTTCCTGGAGGGTGCAGACTGTAATCGCTGTTCATAGGTACCTGGGGCAAGTTCATGAAACAGACATGCTGCATGCTGTGTGAATTATAAGGGGTTCAAGTTAAGTATGGATTTATTGCCTACTTGAGCCCCATGCTGAGTAGGCCCACTCAGTGCCAATTATCCAATTATGATACTCTCTTCTGGGAGGGTCTAGCAACAAAACCTTGGGGCTCTATCCTCTCTCATGCTGGCTTCACGGGACTGTGAGTTCATCCATCCCTCTTCCAGAGACCCAGTAGGGTAATAGGCCAGAGCATCTTTCAGTTACATACCCTCCTTGATCTGTTTAACCCCTTTTAGCATACAGAAGGAGTCCTGAAAGGCCAGCCATGCTCCTATTTGGAAGGCATGTGAGTACAGGGAGATGTGCCCGGCATGCAGCTTATAATCATTCCATCACAGTTTGAAGCACTTGGATGAAATCAGGAGTAAAAAATGTCACTTGTCACCTCTGCCCAGCCACAAAAATGAGCTCTTTCTTCCAAAGAAAATACTAGCCACTATAAAATATATATTTATTTATTCATAAGGTTTCTTCCTGTTTTTCTCACTTGTGTCATTTAAGAGGTCACTAAAAATCCTGGTACTTTTTCTTTTTCAAGCTGGGGAGTAAACTCAGGGTCTTGAACTCTACTGAGCTATATTTCCTGCCATTTTGATTTTTCTAGACAAAAATCTAAGTTGTGCAAGATGGCTCTGAGCTTTCAACCCTCCTGACACAGCTTCCTGAGTAGCTGGGATCACAAGTATGGTGCCACAGCACCCAGCTTACCTTGCTCTTCAAATGGGTTTTGTTTTTGCGTCACGTGAGTTTCTAGAAGAGAGCAAGAATTATTACCATACTCAACATCCAAAAGATTTGGATGCTTTTGTGATATGCTACTTGCAGTTTCTAAGTCTGCAGCTCTCCTTCCTTTCTGAGCATCTGTGTGCAGGTATACATGGGGCACTGAGCTGTGGAAAGGAGCATGTTCCTGGGGCCCCCTTCAGCAAGAGGGTGGTATCATTCCAAGACATAGATGTCCTTGATGAATGATGACAAACCAGAGTCTGAGGATGGAAGAAGCCTTTCTGAGGAATTAGATGGCTAAAGAACAAATATTTGAAGGGCAGATAGAAACTAGAGCCATGTCCCTAGCTGGGCAAAGAGACATCATGAACCAGGCACTGAAAAAAAATCCAATAGACTAGAATGCAGAAGAGTGGGAGAGGGTGGAGCAGTGAGAAGAAAGAAGATCATATATGTCCTAGGGCCAATGAGATAGCTCAGTGAACTAAGCACCTGCTTTGGCAAGTGCAGAGACCAGGGTTCTGTCCCTGGTCCCACATGCCACACAATCCCCACCCCAGGGTGCACTGAGCCACTGAATGAGTCCAGGTATGGTGGTGTGGGCTTGTAATCCCAGTCCTGAGGAGGCTGAAAACAGGAGGATCACTACAAGTCCGAGTCGTATAGTGAGACCCTGTGCCAAATACATAAATGAAACAAACAAACAAAGATCATGTATGTCTAGTTTGACATTTAAATGGCTTTGGCTTTTCATCTAACTGTAATAGGCAGCCACTTAGTTGTTCTAAACATGGACATGACCTAATCCAGTGTGCATGTTAAGTTGCTGCTGTAGAAATGACCAGTCTGGAGCCTCTCGAGTTCTCTGAGCTACAGGGCCCAGGTGTTTAGCATGGGCTGGTATCAACAGGACTGGAGAATTTGGGATCAACTATTTCTTAAAGTGGCACAGGGTCTTTGGGCAGAGCCACTTGAGATCTACAGCTCCTCACAGCTGGCAGGCGAGAGTGGTGGAGGACTCTGTATTTACAACAATCTGCAAAGTTATCCAACATGCACAGTGTTGAGAGTCTGCAGAGCATGAATGGAAACCTCCAAGTGTCCAGAAAGGGACCGGATCCATGAGTCTTGGGCCACCTCAGGCGGAGTCTCCTGCAAATACTCTGAAATATCAGATTTAACTGTCATCAAATTTAATCTTCAACAGAAACACGATTCTCCATAATAAAAACCGTGGCCCTGCTGGCCAGTGCTCAGCATAGTGTGCATTTGAAGTTTCTCCAGCAGTAGTGACAAAGCCACACAAATCCATCAATGCGCTTTCCTGACTCACAGCATGAATGTTTAAGGCTTAGTGGAAAAATGCACAATGCGCCAAAGTAGAGCTGAGCACAGCTCATGGAATGCAAACCATGAACTGTCCTGGCTCCATGCTGACAACAGAGTTAGTGACGATAATTCAATTAATGATAGTTATTGCATTAATGTCATTTTAAAAAACTGACCTCTAGTGGGCCCAAGAAACAGGAAACCCAACCAAAACATGTCCAAGTTGCCCTACTCAGCGATAAAAGTTGATCATGGAGTAATAAAGAGAGCATGCTGCCATTCTCCAGTCAGACTGGCATGTGGTAGATCACTCTGGGCTCCACGTGGAGGTCGGCTCACGAGAAGCCCACCAGGAACAGGCAGAGGTCACACCTAATCCACGTAGTCAGCCTCGTGCACCCTGTCCTTCTCCCATCCCAGGTAGAGATGGCAGTGCCCTTGTCAAGGAAAGAGCTCAGACCCTGGATATAGACCTGAGTAAAATTCTGACTAATCGGTGGCATACATGACAGAAATAACATAGCATGTATGAAAGAGTTTCGATGAAATTTGATCATCTTCAACGCTAATGATTCTCAAAACAGGCTGTGAGGTTCACATCCCTCAGAAAGCTGAGAACGCTAGTTTAAAATATAGATCCCTTGGCCCTGGCCCGCTGAATGGTTGAGGTACCAGAGAATCTGTATTTCACTCAGAATCACTTTATCCTGATGCACTTCTCATGAGCACTCTGATTCCACACTAGCAGATGCACACTTCATTTCTCTTTGACTTTTCCCAACACACACCGATCTGCTTGGATTTCTTCTCTCCAGCCACTGTTTAACTTCTGAAGCTTTGACACACGCGCTCTCCCATCAGATAGCCTAGAGGCAGGTTCAATAGCCAATGAACAGTGGCTTGCACATGACATTCTGCGAAGCTGCTCTCATTAGTATTAAAATTTTTCAAGATGTAGTTTAGCCCCTGTTATTACTGTTCAAGTCTCTAATTGCAGTTTGTTTCTGAGAGTCAAATACCCCACTTCTAGGTGGGGAACTAGGAAAACCGAGCTGAAAGCAAGTACGAAGCGTACGCTGCCTCACCCTGCCTCTGAGTCCCACCCGCCCCATGTTACTGGTTGGTTCTGGAAAGCTTTCACTTATTTGCCTACCGTACCTGTTTTGCTATTTATGGAAATATGCCTTCCTACCTAGAATTTGGACCCATTTTTAGCAATTATGTAAATATAATGTTTCCTTGTTTTGGCGCTTGAATCTTTAAGAATCTCATGACAAGCACAGACAAGAATTTTTGCTATAAGGTACTTTCGCCGTTTACCAACGTCTTTCTTGGCAACTGTGACTCCAGGCATCCGTCACTTCATTAGGCGGCAGATGAGCTGCCCGGGCTGTGCATTCCAGTGACCTCTGACCCACCTTTGCCCCTCAGAAGCTTCCTCTTGAATTTATGTAGGAATAAGATGCTGCGTAAATCTACCATGAATGTCCTGCGCAGGCAGGATGGGGCGATCTTTCGGGCCTGGGAATGCATGCTTTGTCTGTTTGACTTATATGGGCACCCTAGGGCTTTTATTTGTGCCAAAAAGTGGAAGCCAAACTTTCATTGTAAACAGATGGTGCTGCTAACAAGCAGAGTAAAAAATTCTTCTGGAGGTTCTACTTTAAAAACAAATGAACAAAAGAGTAAAAAAAAATCTCTCTTCCCCTCTAACTCACAGACTCCTTAAACATACACATACGTGCGTGTGCACACACACGCATGCACACACACACACACACATGTGCACACACACAGTCACGCATCTTCCCATGCAGACAAAGCCTGTTCCCCCTTCCTTCCTGCCTGCCTTCCTTCCTTTGTCCGTCTTCTTCCTCATGCCAAATTCTACATTCCTCCAGTGTGGAAACTATAAATATAAAATGAACAAACTCAATACTGAATCACGAGGGGGCTTTTCTTTACATGACCACAACATAAGCATTTGTCCATCATTTGGAGATTTTTATGAAGCCTTGAAGAATGTTCAGAATTCCAGTCTTGCTCAAACAATGTCTCACTAGTCAGCATGATTCAGATGTCGAGTTTCAGGACAACCTGGAATTTCTAGTTAGAAGAAAACATTATCCTAAAGTGTCTCCATGTGAAAGATTTCCATGTATTTCTCATCTTCCTTTCAGCCCAGGGAGAAAAAGACAAGAGAGTATTTACATTTTCTTTAACTGGAGGCAACTAGAAGTTGATTATAATCTCATGGTCTCTAAACCCAAAAGAAAAGTAATATTATTTTGGTGTAATGCGGTCTATACTTAAATTTCGCCATTAGGTTGTTGTTACATAACCACTTTCTGCTTTTAAATCTGAATGTGATTGATATCATTTGACAGATCATACTTCCGGAGCTTAAGCTTGAAAATGAATCATTAGACCCCCTGAGAATTTACTTTTGAACATTTCAGGGGGAAAGGGACACGAGAGATTATCAGTCACTCAGGCTGGGAAGAGAATCACACTCAAATTGTCCCAACAAGATGAGGATCTCTTTTAGTTGTAAAGACAAGGAAATCCTCCAGTCTTTCAACATTAGCCTTTACTATTCTGTCCTTTGAGCAGTAGAAAACATCTCTCTACATCTAAGCCATTCTATAGTTTACTTGAAAGCTAAGTAATCTACCTGTACATATAGAAAATGATGAAGAAAGGCATTTTTAAGAAATGTGACCTCAGTCTCCCCAGTCTGTTTAATGGGAAAACTCATAGTGTTATCGGAAGGGTTACATGAGATCATATGTGACATTGCCCAAGAAATGCATTAGCTGTATCACCTCCAAAATAAATACGCTAAAGCTGACATCTGAAAGTAGTTATTTATATTATGCTATTAAAAAACAATGAGGGCTGAGGAGATAGTTCAATTGCATAAGTGCTTGCCTGGCAAGCACAAGGTCTTGAGTTCAATCTCTGGCTCCAAAAAAAAATAAAAATAAAAAATAATGTGCACTCCTAAAAAAAAAAAAAAAAAAAAAAAAAAAAAAAAAAAAAAAAAAAAAAAAAAAAAAAAAAAAAAAAAAAAAAAAAAGATCACTTATGTATATATAAGCCTAAATAGCATACACAGATATTTATTCATAAAACAACATTTTAGTACTCATACTATCAAATTAAGTGTTGGGGACTCAGAAAACATCAGGAAAAAAATTCACTCCATTAGGAATTTTCCCTAAAGACCCATAGCAGAAAGCTTTATCACTGGGGCTGCTGTATCAGGTGCAAGACCTGGATGAGCAAGGATGGGGACAAAGGACTACATCACAGAATGAAATGCACAAGACAGGTCACTTGGGGCACCATATGGAGGCTGGCTCTCCAGTTCTGAGGTGACAGGTATGTGACTCCATATGGGCCCAGCTCCCACTAGATATTGAAAAGCCTCACTATTTAAACAATGCGGGAGTGTCACTTGATTTAAGGCATCAACCAAGGAAACAAAGCAGACATCTAAAAATTGGGTCAACTGTGACAAAGATGGTATCTCTAAAAACAGAGTAAAAAATTACCAGCATAAAGAGGTAGAAAGGCAAAAATACTAGCAACAGAAGCAAATAGACAAATGTGAGCACAGTAAATGTAATGACCTTGTGCACCATAGCACAAGGAAAGAACATTGGCAAATCATATATCTTCCAAGTGGTTGCTATCCACAATACATAAAGAACATCTACAACTCAATAAGAACTGAGAATTAAAATTGAGACTATAAAATAGGGCAGCATAGTGATAGAAATCAGCATGAAGGAAAGGTCTTCAAAACATTAGAAATAAAATTACAAAATGAAGCAGCTATCCCACTCATGTTATGTATCCAAGAGAACTGAAAGCAGGGCTCTGAGTAGATATTTGCTTTTCCATGTTTGTAGCAACATTAGTCAAGACAGCCAAGAGTGTACATAGCCCAAATGCTTGTTGACAGATGCATGGATAGAGAAAACAGGGTGTATGTCTGCAGTGAGAGTATTAGCCATGAGAAAAGAAGTGATATCGGATTCCACTGCACAGATGCACCTAGAGGGCTTAGACTAAGCAAAAAATAAGTCAGTCATGAAGAGACAAATGCTGTCTGATTTCACATCCATCTAAACTAGTGCCTAAACTAGTTAAATTAATTGAAATTAAATACCCTCAGCTGTAGGAGAGGAGATAGGGCTACATTTAGTAGAAATTAAATTTATATTTAGCATGATAAATGTGTTTTGGAAATCTGTTGCACAACTACCTGCATACACATATTACTAAACTGTGCTCTTAGAAGAGATTGAGATTATAAATCTTACTAAAGGATTGGTTACCACAAGGTTCTTGGAATTGTTTTCTCAAATGGTAGTGGAGCCAGTCATGGAGGTACACACTTGTCCCACCCCTCAGGGAAGCTAAAGCTGGAGGATTCCAAGTTTGAACCCATGGTGTAACTATGTGAGCCCATGCTTAAAAATAAAAAAAAAAGAAAGACTGGGAGTGTAGCTTAGTGTGGAGACCCTGGATTCAACCCCGGTAACAAAGGCAGGGGGTATTTGATTATTTATTGGAACAAAATAAAGCAGGATTCATAGCTTAATTTTTTATTCTATTTCTATTTTCTTTTAAAAATAAAATAAAGATTGAAATACCTCAGTGCATGAGAATTTGAAATTGTTGTATATTGCAAAATGCTATTAGCCAAGTTAAAAGACAAATAGCAAAACATGAAAATTTAAAACTCAGAAAATATAATCTTTTTAATAAGCATGAAATTTCAAGAAATTTATAAGAAAAAAGGACAAGACTCCAGCAGAATAAGGGAAAGATATATAAAGATAAGCCACTATAATGGGAATAGAATTGTATTAGAAATATATAGAAAAAGAGCTTAGTCTCATTCAAAATTACAGAAATGCATGGCAGGCTAAATAGCTCAGAGAATTAAAGCACCTGCAAGCAGGTACAAGGGCTGGGAGTTCTATCCCCAGGCCTGTGGTGCCAGCCCTGCCCCCAGGGTATGCTAAGAGGGTGAATGAGACTGGATGCAGTGGCACTTGCCTGTAATTCCAGCTCTTGGGAGGCCTTAAACAGGAGGAACACTAAGAGTCCAATCTAGTAGTGAGACCATGAACACCCTGTAGACCCTTCCCTAAAATTCAGAAAAAAAATTACAGAAATGCAAATCAAAATTGTGATGAGACATCACTTTACACACCTCAGATTGGCAAACACCAGCAATCTGATTGCACATTCTGTTGGCAAGGCTGTGGGTAGCCAAGCACTGGAGAATATTGTTGTTGTGAGTGGAATGGAAATTGGTTCCACTTTTTGAACGGGCATTTAGCTATGTCTATCAAAATCATGAATGTAAAATCTCGTAAATCCACTCGTGAGCATTAATATCAGAGATACTTGCAAGCATAAAATGTCTATGTGGAGGTCTATAACCTCGTGGAAAGCAAAAGTTTGGAAACCACTCAAATTTCTATCAGTGGCGTAAGCCGCGGCGCCTTCACCCAAGGGACTGCCGCGCAACGTTAAACATGAATGTGTTTTTCTGTGCACTGATACATGTGTAAGTTGCATTGCACTTCTCCTTCTTCTCACAACCCTGCCTATTCCTCTAAGAACAATAAAAGTCAGAACTCCATCCACTGGTTTACAAGCTCCTACAAGATGCAGTTCCTCTGCTGCCTCCCTGGCATCAGAGGAGGTTCTACTGCACTTTCTTTGTGCCAGCTACACTGGTCTCTCTGCTCTTCCTCAAATATGCTGCCTTTGCAGTATCTGTTCCCACTGTCTGACTCCCTGAGTAACAGAAAGCTCACTCTCTCAACACCACAAAATCCTTACTCTGTGTTAGTTTCCTCAGTAAATCCACTCCTGACCAGTCCTTCTTAAATCACACACCCACACACACATTCCCAAATCCTCACCTGGTTCTGCCTTTTTAATTGCTCCTATTAAGTTCTAACACAATATACACCTTATTTGTTATATTTCTTGTCTGCTTTATGTGCAACCCCCCCCAGATAAAAATCTACAGAGCAGAAACTTATGTCAATTATGCCATTGCCATGTCATCAGTAAATGCAACAGTACTTGGCAAAGAGTCGGTATTGAGGGGTGTGCTCCTAAATGAATGAACAATTAGACACTACATGGAAAGATTCAAAAGTATATGTAAGTGAAGGAGCTCAGAGAAAAGGCCAGTAATTTTTCTACATATAAGTATTTTTAGTAAATAAAGATGAAAGAGTAAGAATTTGTTTCATGTGTGAAGAAACCTTAAAGTCTAGAGAACAAACCATTATCACAAGCTATCAGGTAACTTGTAGAAGGATGGAAGGATTAGGTACATGGGCAGCCTTTGTACTGCATACACCATCGTTTAAATTATGTGAATGTACTACTTAACCAAAACATTAAATTACGTTTTACTCTGATGTCATGGCTCCTAGACAGAGGGAGATTTTAACCCACTAGAACTAAGTAAAGGGCAGGAAATTTATATTGACAATAAACTCCCCTCCCCACTTTCCCTTCCCCATCCTTTCCTCCCCCTTCCCTCCCTCTTGAGTGCTCTATAGACCGCTCATTGAGAAAGTTGAAACTCTGCAGAGCATTCAGCATCAGCGCAGCTCTCATCTGCAGCCCAAGCACAGGTAGGGTTGCAGGAAACAGTGGGCACCACTCAGTTGCACCCCAACAAACAGCCTTACTGGCAAAGGATGTAGGGGGATAGCAGAACCTGTCTGTCCCTCCTATCTCATCCACACAAGCACACAGGACCATGGAAAGGACGTCATCTCTAGCTAACACTTCTGTGCACAGCAGATGCTCAAACTGCTCTTCTGACTTCTAAACTGTCCACAATTTCCGCCAAAGCAGCTGAAGGGACTGCCTATATTTCTGGGCTTGTGGGCTCTCAAGTTGTCCTTTTACTTTGATCTGAACATTTTTTTTGATGTATTTAGCACAGAGTCTACAGGTCTCGTTACACAGATCAAAGTCGTAGTGATCCTCCTATTTTCAGCCTTCCAAGTGCTAGGATTACAGGCATGTGTCACTACACCCAGTCTCAATCTCAGTCACTGTCTCAAACCCCCCAGGGGTGGGGCCAGCATAGCTTGCCAGGGATGGAAACCTGGTCCCTGTATCTGCCTAAGTAGGCACTTTAATACACTGAATTATTTGAATCAGTAAAATACTCACTAGATTCACAGAGGAAAGATTGTCTCAATGGCCCCTCCAGAAGATAAAACCCGAAAGGTGACCCAGACCTGAGATTTGTCCTAGTGAGATTGGCCCAACATCACCACCCTGAGCTGTGTTAGACATGAACAAGTGCATTAAACTCTGTTACTCAACAACACTGGTGAAGTTCTACAAACAAAATGTAGAAGGAAGAAATAAGAGGGACATACACAAAGGGACTGCACTCAGGACATTTCCAGTGTGAAGAACAACTTCATTCTTATTAACTTTATATTGATTTCCCAAAGGAAGGAGAAAATTTAATAAAGCAGAAAAAAATCAATAGTTCATGATCAGTCACTTCCTTGGGACAATTAAAATAAGCTAAACACACACTAAACTCTCTCTTCAACATCTTACATTTCCTTTGGCAAAAATATTTCCCTTGCACTATATCTGTTTTAGACCTCTGTGGATGACTTTATTTCTGGAAAACTTTCTGATAGGGTTTCTAATGACTTCAAGAATGTGTCATGCCTTTGACATTGTATGTGCTACATTAAAATTAATGACTTGATGGGTCCCTTGTGAGTTTCATCTTCAAATCTCCCAATACAAACCTGGGTCTCTGTTCTCAGCCTGGCAAATGACAGGCAATTCTGGGGCTGGGAAACGGGGGAAACTGGAAGAATGAGATCATCTTTAAAAATGTGTAAGAATGAAGCCCTGTCTGCTGCTGGGTGACAGCTGCCAAGTAGGTAGGCTTCTATTCAGTGGTTGGTTCTGTGTCTCCTGTTGTTTCTCCATAATCTCTGTCTGTGCAGTAGCTGAATCACTGTGATCTAACGCTGCAGAGAGAGAGAGACTTCCGGACAAGCAGCCGTGGCCAGCCCTCCATGAATCATAGTTTTGGGTCCGTTCCCTGGATGCTCAGGGAAAGACTCAATTCGGGGCAGCCTTGTTCAACACAAAAAGGAACAAAGACCAGATTTATTCCTGGCATTTTCACTTTCCTAGGAGCTTCATGTGTAATATGGTGATTAATTTATAGCTTTGCAGTAACGCCGCATCAGAGGAGCAATATAATTCAGATGGAAGGTGCAATTAAAAGACTCTTTCGCGCTGAAGCATCTCATAGGAAAAGTGAGAAGGAAAGTGATTTCTTTTATAACTAAGGGAAATTCACTTACTAATCATTGCAAGGCTCCTGATCCCCTACCCCTCTTCCAAGGTGTCATAGAGACCAACCTTTGTCAAACACACGGGGCTCTTCAGAAAACGCTTCAAACCGGGGCAACCTCTGCGAGGGAGGGGCTTTGCATTTTGCTTTTGGTTTTGAAGTTGGTTTTTACATCTGCGTGAGTGATTGCAATCCCCCCTCCCGCCCACCCCCACCACCACCACCCCCCCCCCCCC
>PVKA01013347.1:0-31076 GCA_004027165.1 Ctenomys sociabilis | reverse complement strand
TCAGCGCAGCCTGCCAGAGGCCGGCTCCCGCGGCTCTGCGGCCGTCCGCTGTCTCTCTTGCATTCTGCAAACTAGACTGAATGCAGAGCTCTGAAGTTGCATACTGAGAACAGACAAGATCTGAAAGACCCCAAGCGGAGCTTCCTGGGGGGCAGAGCATGCCTTCTGCCCAACCGGTAAGTAAGTGTCAGCACGAAGACGGTGCAGAGGCGCCAGAGATCTTCTCTGCAGCGTTTGCCCGCAGCCGCACGCAGGTTTCCAGGTGGAAAACGCCCTTCGGTGGGGACGCTGGGTTGTCACCGGCTCCGGCTCTCTCCGCGGCCGCGGTCTCCGGGTCTCTTCTTTGGGACCGCCTTTCGGGCTGCGGATCCTGCTTCGAGCGACTTTTCTGTTGTTAGAGGTGGAATGGGGGAGGGGAGAAAGGTTGCCCCCTGGCATTAAAAAACCATCCCGAAGAAGCCTCCCTTTGCTCAGTGTAACATGCCTGGAGCAGTGTACACAGCGTGTGCCCATATTCTTGCTGATGTCTTTGCAATCGGTTCCATCCCCAGTTGAAACAGCAGCAGGCTTTTTCACAAAGCCATCAATTGCAGCAGTCTAAGAGCTGCTCAGATCCTGAATGCACTCCAGCTAGGAACGGTTTGTTTCATAGAAGATTTAGGTGGGTCTTCTCCCTAACTCCCCACCTCTTGAAAAATCTGGACGTTTTCACACCTGTTCCTCTTCACTTGCCTGAAAGTTGTTTGTTTTCCCGGGTGTCCCTCCCCTGCAATCCTTTGTTTTACAAGATGAAAAGCGACTCTCTCCCCTTTCTCCTGGGAGCCTTCAGCACTGGGTCCATCCACCTGTCCTTACAGACCGAGCCCTCAGTTGACATGGTTGGCAGGCAACCCGTGGCAGGCAGAATGCAGTAGGGAAGAACACATTCCTTGGTGGCTTGTCTACCATGGAAAGTCTGAACTGAAAACTGCCATTCCCCACTGCTTTGCTGGGAAAGCATTGCTTGTCACTGTGTTATATGGAACTTTTATAAACTCTTGAAATGATTCAAGGCAGAAGGAATCAGTATGACTTTTAGAAAGGTTTATCCCAGTCTACCTGCTACAAGCATACAGACCCTGGCACCTGGGCCCACCGGAGATTCGAAAGTCACCTCTTGCAAGCCTGGCAGTAACCTGCTGATGAAGGACATCATGTGGTGTGTGGCAAGGGACACCCTGAGAAGGGTGCTGTCCTCCAAGAATAGATTGTTCCAACTTTTTGATAATTAAGAAAATCACTAGGATGCTGGGATGGAGATGCGCATCCCAGTAGGTTAAGTTAAATTCCTGCCTGTGTGATTTTGAAATATTTCTCATTAGCCTTTCTTGCGCTTCCAAGTAGAGCTCAGTGGAATGCTTGTTTATTTCTGTTACTGATAAATCCATGGGAAATCTCTGCTGAACCTAGCAATTTTAAAAAGCAAGTCCTAGCTTATAATTGCCCACATAATGACAAACAGGTTATTTTCAGTAAGCCAAGAATCTTGCATTTTTCTCCCCACCGTTGTTTTAGAGGTTATGTGAAGATGTTATGGGCATGACTTTCAGCTTTTCCCCACCCCCAACTGAAATGGAAAGTGTCCTTGAGTATCTGATGAAAAAAGATTGTTGCCAGATACACTACCAGGCTGTAAAATGACATGTTTCTGAACAGACTATAGCTAGTAGACTCCACTGTCTATACCTACCACGTATTTTTTAAAAATTTTCTATTCTCAGAAAAGACCTATTTTGAGCACACCAGTGTTTGCGTTTGTTTGTTGTGTAGTTTGTGGGATTTTTTTTATTTAAAAATCTCTTTCACTTACGTGAACTCACAGGCTAGAATTAGCACAATGTTCACTCCATGGAGCTAAATGTAGAGAATGCTTCGGACTTTCAAGCATATTTTTCTTGTCTCATAGAAGGATCTGCAATGTTCCCTTTAAAACTCCCACTTTAGCAGTTATTGTAAGATGATGCTTAGGTCCTCTTTAAAATAGCACTTGTATGTGGACAACATCCTTCCCTGGAGCTTTGAGGGAAAGCACACTTTTAATGCATGTTGAACTTTGTTTCTCTGAGGTGCCTAAAGGTACAACCAACACATTTACCAGCCCTTCGAAGTCTGTATGCTTAACTCTTTGAGGAGTTCCTTTGAAAAAATAAACAAACAAAAGATCCAGTGGCACTTGCAAAATACAAGACTCGGTCCTGTGAAGCAATGGCAGATGGCAGTCATGCCAGCCTTGTCCATGCCTGGGATAAGCTCAATGTCTTTTAAATTAATCATGAATTAAATAATTGATTTCTCACACCTTGGGCCATACTTAGTTTTCAGCTATAAATTTAAACATAGGTTACTATTGAGGTCTACTTCACTTGGGAATCCTTTCAAAGTCCAGCAAATGATTTTACAGCTGGGTCAAATCTAATGGTAACACACATAATGAAATGCAATGACATAAGCTTTGGGCTCCCCTGGCTTTTCCATTTCCAGGACGGCTCCTGTGACCTTCCCATTTGTTGGTCAGCTCCAAAGATGGTGGGGCTGATGGATACAATGGGTTTCTGTAAATGTAATTAAACATGTCTCTGCCAGCTGCCTGTGGTATTCATGAATGTTTTCGTAAGAAAAGCCGTTCTTCGGCTTTATCTGCCCAGTGTGGTTTGTGGCATGTTGTGCTATTCTGCAGCCCTTGCAGTTTTTTCCTGAATGATTGAGCTATGATGTCATGTGCTATCTCAGTGCGGAACCTTTTCAAGGCTTTGCTGGGGTCTGTGTGCCTGAGCCCCAGGAGTGGAAGCTCCCTCGGAGCGCACTTGGTAGCGACTCCCCGTCTACGAGAGCACATTCCATTGCCTGGAGACCAAAGCCACCAAATGATTTGCGGTCAGAGTGATTTGGGGCTGGTTAGAGATGATTTAAAAGGGAGGTTATGGGCACATGAAGTGCAGGGTAAAGAAAATATATTTTACTACTTCATTGAGACCACATGGCTCCAACTGGAACTTTTTTTTTAACGTGGAAATTGTTGGCTCGCAGCAATTTTTCCTTTTTTTCCCTTTTATTGCTTAGAGAAAAAAAAAAGCCAAACTCCTTATTTATTATAAGCTTGGTCTCCCCTATTATTACTGAAAGTTTAAAAGACTTTCAGCTTAAGAATCAGGGAAACAGGATGCGTCTGTTGGTTGTAGTCTTCAAATGACAGATTCCATTGCCAGAGAAGAGACCCACTTCTCTTCAGTAAATAGAATAGCACCCGGCAAGTTGGGCACTGGCCTCAACCATGAATGAAGAAAATGCGGGGCTATTGCACCACACCAGTGGCCACGGACCAGCAATACTGGCGGTAGGTGCATGACTCAGAGAAGCAGGACAGATGGGCATGCTCAGTCTCCTAGGGACTCAGTGTAACCTGTGATTAATAAACATGGTCAGTTTTTTTCACTGTGGTCCACGGAAACACATATAACCCTTAAGCCACACTTCACTGGTGAGCCTTAGCTGTTACCTTCTGCCTTCCCTCTGTGGACCACCACAAATTGGCACTGCAAACCACCTATTATCACTGAATGAGTTCCCAAGTCTCTATCCAGTGTGAACTTGAAGTATCTATTATTTCTTCAGTTTGTGATGCATTCTCCTCCTGTTTCAATCCTTACAATACATGCCAGAGCCTCGTAGTCTATTAAAGGCCATTAAATAGTCAACTCCAGCTTCCAGTTTGATGCAGTGAAGCTGGTGAGAGAAGCCACGGGGAAAGCTAGTTCATGAATAAATATGCCCAGTCCCTTGGCCCCTATAATCCAGTATTTGAGGGCCATAACTGTGATGTAATGGAAGCCAGTTTGCGATATCCCCAACAAGTCTTCCTAGTCGCTGGTCTCTAATCCATCTGAGCCAGTCTGGATTCCCATAGTTTGAGTCTACACATATCCAAGGATTTAGAGCAAAGCATGTGTAGATCAAATTAGTGTGGTTGGTGGCTTATGAGAAAACTTTCTAACTATAGAACTGGAAGAATGTCAAGAAGGCAATATTATAGGATAGAAATTGAACTACACTGGTATTGAAGATCCTGGTTTTGCCACTGGATGACCTTGAACATACTGCTTAATAGTGCAATGCATTAAGAAGGCACAATGTTACATTTTAGCATGTCTTTCAGTATTGTATCCCACGATTATTAGAATGATATGAGGAAGCAGGTAGAGCAGGTAGCGTTGTTTTCATTTCACAAGTAGTGTGTATACTGGAGCTCGAAAGGTTAATGACTTACTCAAGGTCACACAGCATGGGAGCATTAGAATTTGGCCTTAAACTCACAACTTCTACCTTTAAATCTCAGATTCTTTCCACTGCAGCAAGCAGCCCCACAACTCTTAACTTCTATGGACCTCACTCTCCTCATTTGCAAAAATGAGACATTTGGCCCACAATACTACTGTCCATTCCAACTTAAAACTCTGTGTTTGATGAATCACCGGCTGGAAGGGACTTTAAGAAATCACTTAGTCATATTCATCTCTTCCAGCAGGACTCCATCTAAACTATTTTGAAAAGCAAATGTAAGCCCTATTCTTACAACCTCAGAGCAGAACAGGGGCTGGCCCCAAAGAGGGGCTTAGCACACTTCAGAGTCAGAAACAATAGAGAAACCACAACATCAGGGCTTGCTGGGGAGATCTGTGTTCTGGGGCTTCGAAGCCTTGAATCTTGCCTCATTAGAAGTGAATGTCTGATCCTGAGATCGATAGCTAAAGTAGGAGAGGAAAATCACAAACATGTTTTGCTGGCTGGAAAGGAATTGTTAAGGCATCAGAAAGATGGTTACTCCACTAAGAAGAAGAGAGCACCTAGTGACTTCAGAATGCTTTTACAGTTTATGAAGAGCTTGTAGACAGAGTGATGGGTATAAATCAAAGATAACAGCTCTTTTAAGAAGATGAACAGAAGAATCTTCTTCATTCATTTGGTCCACCAGGCAGGAAGCTGTGACTTTGCTTGTGTCAAAGAGGAGGGGGCTGGCAGCAGAGGGTTGAAAGGAGGGGCCTTGCCCCAAGACGGGGCCGCTGAGCCCGAGCTGATAGCTTCACTCTAGACCCTCTCCCAGCCTGAGCTGATAGCTTCACTCTAGACCCTCTCCCAGCCTGAGCTGATAGCTTCACTCTAGACCCTCTCCCAGCACAGCTCTCAGCAGGCTGAACAACCAGGTAAGGTCTAGTATTCTGTCTATGGCAATTTCCAGCTCACTTGGCTATCATTTAAAACATCAGCCATGGCCAGGGAGGTAGCTCAGTGGCATAAGTGCCTGCCTGGAAAGCACAAGGTCCTGAGTACAATCTCCACTGTCCCCCAACAAATAAAAATACATCAGCAAGTCTCTCCTGTTCTTCCTGTGTTGCCTCCTTGAAAAAGAATGTTGTGGAAAAGGCAGTGACTTTGGAGCCAGAAGACTTGAGGAATGCTAAATGCTGTACTCATTCAATGAGCTCACGCAAAGCATCATTTACCCTCAGCCTTCACTGCTCATCTGTGGAATGGGCTAAAATTATCTACTTTAAAGTTAAGTAGCCATGAGGACCTAAAGGGGGACACAAGTCCAAATGATATGCAAAAATGCATTTACCTCACTAGGGGAGTAGTCCATTTTCAGATCCTTTTGATAAACCATGTGGTCACTGGTGTCTCCTTTCATTCTGCCTCAGTTCTAGTCCCAGGCCAAGTTCAGAATTATAGCAGTTCTTCAGAGATGTAATCATATTTAATCCTCACAACAATAATATGAAGTAAATACATTACCTCCATCTTACTATCTAAAAACTGTTCTAACAAGCATACGTTCTTTCCCAAAATACTATACAAAAAAAGTGGAAAAGCAAGTCTGTCTCATTTGCAAGCCTACGTATCTTCAGACTTTTAGGGCTCTACTTTTAGGTAGGACCTTTCCTACCTAAAGACAGTCCCGTGCTCTTAGTTTTAGGTGGCAGCCCCTTCAGTCATCACAGCTGCTTTGAGTCTACAGCAGTTCTAGGATTTGCCTGGTCCCTTAGCTAAGGTTTCATCTTAATCAGTGTCTGAGGGTGTTTGGGCTGCTTTTTAAAAAATGCAATACACTGTATGTCCTACAAACCACAGCGTTGAAAGCGCACAGCTCTGAAAGCTGGGAAGTTCCACATCAAGGTGCAGAGACTTAGAGTTTGGTGCTGTGTCCTCACCTAGAAGGAGTCATGAGCCTCCTCACACTTCTCATAAGAGCTTTACCACTGCATGGCCTAACCACTTCTGTAAAACCAACCTCCTACTGCCATCATCTTGGGGCTAGAATTTCAGCATGTGGACTGTGGGGCCACACTCACACATAGCAACCAGCTTCTCCCACCATATACTCCATAGCTTCTTCCCTGTGGCCTCTTTTTCTGTCCTCACTTTAGGTAGCTTCTGGGGGGGCCCTCACACTTCCTTTCCACTTCCCAGATCCCTCTTCCCAGGCATGTTGTGCATTCTGTTTTCCATGTTTCTCTCAGAACCAGATACTCCTTGCATTATTCAGCTTTCTCATTACCGGGCCGCCATACCTGATGCCTATAGCTTAATGGGGAGCTGGCCCATGTTTTGTTTTGTTTTGTTTTTTAATTTATTTATTTATTACAGTGTCTCGCTACACATCATGGATTCTTTTTTTGCAGGCAGGGGGAGGGTGGGTCAGCTCAGCCCGCTCTGGGGGCAGGGGCTAGCATGGCATGTGGTGCTGGGGATCGAACCGCGGTCCCTAAGATCTTGCCTAAGCAGGTGCTTTAGGCCGCTGAGCTATCTTGCCAGCCCCTGGCCCATGTTTTTAAAGGATTCAGTCCATGTCTGATAGAACTGAGGCAGACTTGGTATTGGAGGAGCCTGGTATAACAAGACTGTTTAGCTCACAGTGGCTGAAATAGAAGGGAAACAGTACCAGAGAAGAAGCGCCATTCTGGGGAGATAAGTTGGTGGTCTAAGCACCTGCCTGACAAACACAAGGACCTGGGTTCAATCCCTGGTACCACATGCTGTGCCACCTTGCCAGCCACTGAAACCAGGCATGTCCCCAGAACTAGGCATGGTGGCGATATATGCCTGTAATCCCAGTGCTGGGGTGGCTGAAACAGGAGGATCACTACAGGTTCAAACTGCATGGTGAGACCCTGTACCAAAAGCAACAAGAAATAATAAATAAATAAATAAATAAAGGGGCATAGACCCACAATAATTCCCAAAGTGACACCTCCATGAACCATCCTGACACACTAGAAGTGTGTCAAGGCACTTCTGTTCCCCAAGGCAGCTCTCAAGCCAATTGGTTGAATAATTAATCATCATGCTGCCCCATAAGGACCTTAGGGCTCTTACAGTTTGCCCACCCTATGTCTTCAGCCTGTCAAACAGGGTGTCATGCCATCCCACTTTGAGAACAAATGCTCAAGTTCTCCTCAACAACCTCTAGCACATTTACTATTTCCCCTTCATTGGGAAGAAAACTTTAGCATATTAAATGAGGTCACTACACAACTCTCACAGTTCATAGAATATAAACTTTTAGGTCTGGGAAAGACCAAAGAGGTCGTCTGACCTGTTACCTTTATTTTACAGAATAAGAAACGGAGTTACAGACAAGCTGATTGCCTACCCTAAATCACAAGCCCAAAATCCAAATCTGCATCCAGGCAGGGCAGATTCCAAATCCAATTAATATTATTTTCAAAATACGTTAATTCCAGGTCTTTATCATAGTCATATTCCCTTTTCTGGTGTGACCTCTTCATCAGTATTTAGAAAGGAGTTTTTCTTTGCCATAAGAGCTTGTTTAGACTCCAGATGTTCACACAAAAAAAAATGTGTTTGTTTTGTTTTGTTGTGTTGTGTCTTGGTCAACATTCATCACTTACGCTGAGTGTATTCTTATTTATTCCTTAACAACAATTGGCCTTTTATAACTCTTAATTCATGGCCTTTTAGCTTTCCTGTCCTTAGGTTAAATTATACCAGATCTCTCCTTTTTCTCATAGTTCTTATTCTCCAACAATTTCATCATCTCTATTTCTATCTCTTGAACCATATCCAAGAACCCCATGCCTCTCAAACTGTAAAGTCCAAAATTGGACAAAGAAGTGTCATAAAGGTAAGACAAAGTAATGATGACCTCACAGCTCCTTCAAAATGTGCTTCAGTTCATGTAGCCAAATTTCACACTCATCTTTTTCGTGATAGCTGGATTTCATTGGCTTGTGTTCAGCTTATCATCCTCATTTGGCTGGACACTGCTCATGTATTGTGACGGTGATCATTCTTCCATGTGTTGTCCAGAACTTTTTCTCCTCAGCTAGTTTTCCCATTTCTCTAATTCATCAAGTCATGTGGGACTCTAATTTCATTCTTCCACTTCTTAATTCTTAGACCCAGCTACTGTCCCACATAGCTTAGCATGTTAAAAGTCCCTGGAATTCAACAATGTAGAAAGCAGGCCCCTGAGACTTCTGGCTCATTGAAGTGCTTCTTCCTTATGGCAGAAGGATTTAAAAAGCAAGGAGTCCATCTTCCAATACTGGACCCCCAACTGGCCTTTAGATTGGGTTAGAAAGAAGTCCTGGGTAAAGAACTTCTAGGGAATGCTTAGATAAGAGCCACAACATGAGGGAATCCAAAGATAACTAAGCTTACCCAGACTTGTCCTGGGCAAAATGATAGAAATCTTCAAACTTTGCATTGACCTACAAACATGGCAGTTGAAAAAATGTTCCTATTTGCAAACCACTTCTAGCCCTATTAGCTCAACCTGCTACCCTGCTTAACCCTTATAAAGAAATGCTTTACAGATGAAGGAACTACGGCTCAGTAAAGTGACTCTTAAGATCATACAGTGAAGATTAGAACACCAGCTTTCTGTCTTCAGATTCCTGACACTGTGTTTCAGTGGTCTTAAAATCTTAGAATTCCTAAAACTCCCATGAGTGGGATGGTTGTCAAAATATACAGATTTGGGGACCATGGCTTTAAGACATTGATTGATTAAGTCTGAGTAGAGCCCTGGGTCTGCATTTTAATAAGCCTCTCAGAGGGTTTTGAATAAGAGTCAGAAGAACATACTTGAAAAATCCTCTCCTAAACTATGCAAGCTAAGCTCCACCGATACAACACCTCCATTCACCCTGTGATAAAGCCTGCACATGAACACTAGCCACAGAAATCTCATCCAGTTGCTCTTGAAGGCTCCTTGATTGCCCTGGTTATGCAGCTGTGTTTCTCCAAGCCTGCACACTCAGCTGTGGTTCAATCCTACCTTCATCCCCTCAGTTTTGCTACCCTGCTTAACTACTCTCTGGCTTCCCAATGATGTGTTCAAGAAGCTCTGATGTCTGATTCTTCACATCCCTGAAGGTCCAGCTCAAAACCCTGTCTCACCAGGCTTTTTCAAATGTGACCATAACATAGACCTGAATTCTGAATCAGGAGAAAGAATGTGACGAAATTCCAGGCAGTCTTTATCTAAAGGATTTTCTAATCCCATGCTCCCCAGTCTGATATCTTACAAAGTCCTCTGAGGCAGAGACTTACATTCCCCTCCCTCACTGGGAGACATTATGATTGCTGCAGTCTCGCCACCCAACAAAGATCACAACCCATTGTTCTTTGTCCATTGGACACCCTGCTCACCTGATGGATAACAAGGCTCTGGGCAGCAACATGACGACTAATCAGGCACCCACAGTACTCCAGGCAGTGCTCACTCCTTTCCATGAGCTGTGTCACACTACACTTTTACTGAGCACATGTAGTCTTTCTACACATGATGCTTACTTTCCAGTCAAGGAACAGTTGGAGATTGTTTTTGTGCACCTCATATTACTGATACCTGTAAAGCACTACTACCTACAAGTCCCCTGGGTCTTTCAATTAAATGTACAAGAGAAGGGCTGGCCAAATATCTCAGTGGATTAAAGCACCTGCAAACAGGCATAGGGGCTAGGAGTTGGATCCCTAGGCCTGCCATGCCAGCACAGCTCCCAGAGTGCACTGAGATGGCAATTGAGACTGGGTGTGGTGGTGCGTGTCTATAATTCCGGCTCTTGGGATGCTGTAAACAGGTGGATCACTATGAATCCGATCTAGTAGCAAGACCCTGAACACTCTGTAGACCCTCCCCTAAAATACAAAAAATATATAATAATAATAAATAAATCTACAAGAGATCTGTAGTTAGAATCTTACAGATATCTTATAAAGTAAGAGGTGGAGCCTAGGAGGAGAAAAGTTTCTTGGTTTGAAGTAGACTAATAGAGTAGCTAGAAGTCACATGAATTATAACTGAACTCCCAGAGTTTGTAGATGGATCCCATTCTGAATCTCTTACCTTCTTTTTTCAAGTGCAGACATCATCCACATGGCAGGCTTGATTCTTCCTGCTCTTTCTTGGAAATATCCAGATAATAGTAGTGAGATAGAAAGGCAAAAGACCCAGTATGACAGGAAAGAAGACTGTGAGGAAGCAGCATTCCCCCAGCTCTGGTCTCTGCTGCCTTATGACACCCTAAAGACAAATTTCCAAACTTAAGTCTACTGTACATTTCTCACACGTGCACCTTTCCCTCTGTGTAGCACACATGCAAACATTTTGTTAAGGCAGTAAAATATTTGGGACTGAAAAGAAAGGGACAATTGAAGCCTTCTTAGAGACCATTCTTAGAGCCTACAAATGCTATCCATAGCTAAGACCTCAAGTTTTGCTGAAAGAAACAGTAAGCTGTTTTGTTATAATTACAGGCTATGGAAGAACTAATGTAAGTGAGTTGTCGAAGGATCTCAGGGCATTAAGGCAGCATTCTACACCCCTTCCTTAATTAGGTCAAGTTAAACTAAAAAGGAACAAGAGCCTGTTTTACTAACCACCGTGAAAGTATTGCTTTAGGCTGAAATTCATATCCTGATTGCATTGTCTGATTGAGGATAATATACTGGAAACCATTTGAGTTATTTTTCTTTCTTTTGGTTTTGATATTTAACCCACAGAGAACTTGCAATCCAGGAACAGGCTTTGCTGTGTTAAGAGTTATCACAGCCAGATCTTCAGTATGCCTTAAGATCTTGTTGCTATTTATCATGATGTAAAGTATATGGGAAAGGCACACCATATATGACTTCTAGGACACATGTGCTAGTTATTACAACCAATGTGAATGTGTAGTTAGCCATTAATCAAGGCACCCAATGCATCCTGCCAATGTCCTTTGAAACTGTATCTGCTGAAAACCAGAAATCCCCCTGCACTAGTGAACACTTAAAGAAAGCAGGCTGGTTAAAGAAATCTGAAGCAGCCGACTGACTCCACCACAGAGCTCACCTCACAGAAGGCAAGTGGTCCACCCAACCCTGGGAAACCCAAGCACAGTTCTCCACTTGAATTTCTCATAAAGAGCTCCACTTTAATCATAATGGACAGCCTTTATTGAGCTATGATCAGAAGGCTCTTTGCACTTATTTTCTTCTTTAATCTAATAACTCTACAATGGAGGTAGTTATTATCCCCATTTCCTGATTAGGAAAATGAACTTTGAAGAAGGCCCATAGTTTACCCAGGTTCATCCAAGGAGCCTCCTTCTCCTAAGGAGGTACTAATCCTGGTGCACCCACCTCCGAAGCCTGTGTTTCCTGGACATCACTCTTCTTTCTAAATTATTTGATGCCTCCAGAGAAGGAAATGGTAGCATAATTAATCTCACTTGCTTCCAGTGACAGACAAGGGGCTTTTTGATGCTGAAACCTTTCATCTATTAAGATTTGATTTTTGTCCCAAGAGTTTAATGGGCTATGTCATTGAATCCACACAGTGGAGAAAGGAAGTAGGTCCTGGCATCCTTACCTTACTGGCAAATAACCTTATGTCCTCTTCTGCCGTTCAGTATCGACCCTACAGGCCTATAAATTGACTTAGTTTCTATTTGGCTGTGATAAGCAAGCAGGACTAGAAGGGCAGGTGGTACTTATATGAAAGACGATGGTAATTAGAGCCCAAAAGTGGGGTTGTAATCCTGGATACCATTGCTCTTGATAACCAGCTTCTTCTCCTCTCTACTCTATTTCTTTTTGTATCTACAGTACCTCCTTTAATTAAAATGGGGTTTCATCTCAAGTCTCATGAAAAGAGTGTAAGTGTGGGAAGTGGACAGATCTCCCATTCTAAAGCTTCTAGTAGATATCAATATTCAAATTACTTTCTGATTCTCAGTATCCCGATCTGAAAAATGGCTGCAAGAGTGCCCACCTCTAAGTGTCGCGAAAATGGGATGGGAGAACACTTAAGGTGTTCAGCCAGGACCTGAGCTGTGTTCCCAGTCGTGTCTTTGAAGTGCTAATTGTGGCCCTCTTCTCACCTCCCTCTTGACCCCCCTACATCAGTAAGATCCCGTTGGGCCTTGTGACCTGACCCGTGCCATCCGCCATGCCACTGACACCAGGCAACACTGAGATGCGGTCTACAGTTCATTTTAACCCAACTGATGGAGCTGAAATCCCTGTTCCCGTATTTCCCGTACAACCTCACTGCCTTAACTTCCCTGCGCCTTGGTCTTCTTTTTTAAAGGAAACAGACCTAACACTGGTACAACTTGCCTAAAGTTTTGAGGAGAGCTGAATTAGTCAGTATATGAGAAGCACTTAGGAAAACAGCGTGGGCCCTCATTGCTTGTTAGGTGTTATTGTCATTGCCCCTTGTTAGTTGCTTCTTGCAAGCTTTGTAACATAACTGGATGTGGTGAGCCCTGCAGAGTGAGGCCTCCAAGCAAACTTTCTCAGTGTAAGTGCAGCTGCTCCCCCGGGGCTCATGCAAGGCTGAGCCCAGCCACGGTCCCATTAGCACCTTCTCTAACCAGCTCAGGCACGGGGCTGTAATGAGGGTTACGGAAGTAACATGTGGAAAAGTCTTTCAGTTGGCTCCTGGGAGAGGAAAAAGGCACTAACTAAATACAAGGAATTATTAAAACTAGGAGCCGACCTCACAGGCATGCTGAGGATTGTACGCTCTTCTTTTCTAAGAAGAAATTGAGGCAAGAAGCCAACTTCATCACCTGGTGACAGAGTGAACTGCTCCTTACAGTTCAAGGGACAGCGACATGCCGCCTAGCCCAGGCAGCTCCCAGTCTAGCTCTCGCCTCCCCCTGACTGCAGACAAGGCAACTTGCCATGAAGAAGGGCCGGAGTCCCAAGCCACGGGTGATGCCAGGACCTCTCCCTCCTGTGTCTGCCTGCACAGGTCCGCCTTCCAGAAGAACTTGGAAGTGACCGTCTCCCTCCTGTGTCTGCCTGCACAGGTCCCCCTTCCAGAAGAGCTTGGAAGTGACCTTCTAGGTCAGAACCCTCCAAGTAGAACACCAAGGGTGAACTCCCATGCCTACCACGTACGTTACATGGGGGCCACCAACAATCTGCTTCCATAGCAGGATTCCACCCTGGGCTGGGCCAGCCCCGGCATCCGCTGCCAAGCCCTGACAGGTTTGTAGAGAGCTCACAGTTTTGTGATGTCTGTGATTTTGGAACTCTCAGGCCATCAGTCCCTATTGCCCACCCCTGAAACATTCCTGCCCCCAGAATCAATCCTAATACTAAAACCAAATATATTTAAAGTGGTCTCCAGGTATCAGTTGTGAAATGGTCTACCCGAGGCATCCAAGAATGAATCGAGATCTGGCCGGCCGCCATCACCCCGCTTGAGGCTTCTGGCTTCCCCTCGCTATCAGTGGCATGAGATTAATTTCCATGACTCCAAGCTGGGATTATAGAAATATTCTATTTCTCTTTGCCACGGGATAAATAACATCAAGCCACAAAAATTTGTGTTATGACTTCTTAGATAAGCATAATATCTATCAAAATCTCATGATTTAAAAATATATCACATCATGACACATAACTTTCATTTATATTTTTCTAGTAGTATTATACAATTTTAACATATTGGTAGCTACTCCATAGAGTGGTAAGAATAAATTAGATCTCAGTCTTCAAAACTATCAATATTTTGCAACATTTCTTTTAATAACACATAAAACAAACAGTTACATGTTGGTGCTACAAACCAAAACCTGTTCTCTCAACTTGCCTCCCCAAAACAACAAAACTGAATTCTGCCAATTGAAAGAAAGAAGCAATATGCCTTCTCTTCCTCTCCTCAGCCAGTCTCAAAGGTAAAGATTACAATTAATCTTTCTCTGACAGTTAGGATTATACAAAATCAGGGCTAATTTAGTTTCTCAGAACAATTTGGTGTTTAGCTTTTTCTTATTCAAGGTTTTTTCTTCAGAGATCAAGATGGTGAAAATATTTAAAGAAAATGATCTCTCAGGACTGGGGAGATAGCCCAGAGGCATAAGCACCTACCTGTCATGAGCAAGGTCCAGAGTTCAATCCTGGGCCCCACATGCTGTGCCTGCTCCAGAACTGTGGGTGCACCAACCTGTCCCTGAAACTGTGGGTGTGGTGGTGCATGCCTATAATCCCAACACGTGGGAGGCTGAGATAGGAAGGTTGCTGGGAGTTTGTGATCAGCCTGGGGGCTACAAACATGAGCACAAGTCTGACCTGAACTGCATAGAAAAACCTGTCTCAAAAAGAAAGAAAGAAAATGATCTAAGGCTGTGAGGAAGAGAAATCATAAGCCTGTGCGTGACTGGACCTCTTATCCAAGTGTGGCAGGCATGTACACTCAGGAATATTTGCACAAAACACCCTGAAGGGTTTTTGGACCCACCCCTCCCACTATTCTACGATAGTGCAGCCCTCCTATAAAAAAGGGTCTGGGTATTCAACATTTTTTAAAGAGTTGCAGCTTTCCTTATTTATCCTCATTGCATACTTGGAATGAGTCTGCATCTGTTCTCCTCTTTCCCTTGCCACACCCATCCTTCAGCCAGGAGCTCTCTCCTCCCCCTGGTTGTCTGCTCCTTAGGAGAAACAAGCACCCTCCAGAGAGCTCTGGGAGCAGCTCGCACTCAGGAACAGTAGAAACTGTGTTCTTCTGCCACCCGTGCTCTGGCAGAGCCCCTCTGATGGTCCTGACAAAGGAGAAGCCTAAACAGTTTGCAGCAGCTACTAGAGATCTGTTCTCCATGTAATAGCAGCCTCAGCTTTTCACTCTCGCCATATTCATTATAAACAGCTGCCTTCCAGCTTAGAGAGAAAAAAATTAGAAATCTGTGGTATAACAGAGGAAGTAGACAGGCCATTTTGCTGTAAAAGGGGACTTGAAATCTATATTAAGTCAGAAGTGAAAGCGTGGTAGTCTTCACCTATTTAGGATGCTCTAAGGAAAAAAAGTGTAGCAAATATCCTTCATCTAGAAGGTCAGAGACTGACTGGATAATTAGACTTAATTGATTGAAGGAATAGAGGAACATCAATATCTATGCTCATTGTGAGAAATCTCTTTCCCTGGCACACTTTTGCCTAGAACATCTGCATCCAGAACCTCACTGACTATTCTTCATCATGATACACTGATATGCTGGCATCTTGATGCCCCTGTGAAATAATCTCTCTGTACTCCACGACTGCCCAACCCGATATTGCTCCAGGACTTCTGACTACATTTGGTTTCTTTCTCATGGTGCTCCTCCAGGTGGAATTAGTTCACTGGTGTTGGTAGTTGAGGTCTCTCTCTTACGATGTCTTTCCTTCTGCACTCAGCCCCACCAGAGGGAGAGCAGCCTGTGAAGGGCACCTTGTCATCTTCGGTCACACGTTTATGTCTTCTTTTACTTCATCATTAGCTTCTCTCTTCTCCCAGGAAGATTTTTCAAGGTCCAGGTCCAAGGCTGCCTGGAGAGGGAGCTCAGATGGGTTTGACTTGTGTGAGGCTCGTTTCATGGATAGAAGGTACCCCCATTCTTGGGGTGACTCAACAGTCAAGAACTGTCCTGTAGACTAGTTGCTAAGGATACAATCCAGCATAGCCCTAATGTCACATTCTACACCCCCTCATTTATGGTACACTGTGACATTTTTCACCTGCCATCCAAACCAAGAGATCATCTCTGGCTGGTGTGAATTTTTAAGCCTCCCTTTGCATCCGTAGAAACCGTTTTAGGGTTATGTACTTAGGTATATAGGAGGACACTGTATGGTACCATGTGTCTGCTTCAGTTTACTTCTTACCATGACTATGTTTTCAGAAAGTATCCAGTAAAACACGGTAATGGGAAGCTTCAGAGGCAGAGAAAAACGTTACAAAAATATTAGTACAGTAGATACCATGGGTTTAGTAGAGGTGCTCTCAATATGAATGAGAGTAGAAACAACATTTAGTTACACACATCCAAAGCCAGAGGCTTAATACTTTTTTCTTCCCCTGTGCAATGCCCTCTTCTCTTAGTGTGTGTAAGAAGCTCCAGAGCTAAGGGACACACACACCAAACGTTAGACATGCTTCGCCTCTGGTTTTCTTCATAGCGACCGCAGGAATTAGCTACACATAAAATTGTATTGGGAGATTATAATAGGTAATGTATGGTAACCCAAAGTCTTTTAATCGAAGGATTTGTTGCTCTAAAGAATTTGTGTTTCTTTTCAACCTTTAAAATACTGCAGATTTGGGGCATTCTGACGTTTTTCTTTAGATTTCCTTTCTGTGCATGTTTGTTTGTTTGTTTGTTTGTTTGTTTGTTTTGGCGAAAACAGTGATTGACTCAGACCCTTGCGCTTGCCAGAGAAGCGTTTATTCCACTGAGCCATCTCCTCAGCCCCTTTCTGTGCATTTTTAATGTGCAAATGTGTATTTCTATTTGCTTGTAGTTTAAAAAATATCAGATGATGCAAACTATAAAATGGAAAGAGGTGAGCCTCAGCCCTCTTAGGACAACTGAAAAGTTATGTACTTCTTGCATAAACTTCAAATCTGTTTTATTCTAAACTATTTTACTACATGATGCTTTTTTCTCCAGAACCTGGGATCAAACTCAGGAACTTGAGCTTGCCAGGCAGGCACCTATGTCACTGAGCTGTATCCTTGGCCAGCATGATGCATTTTTTGAAAGTTTTCATGTAACTTATTTTGGCACTACTGAGGAGTGAACCCAGGATCTTTTCTCTGAGGTGCACCCCCATGCCCCCACTTTTATTTTTGTAATTTTGAGGCAGGGTCTCGCCAAGTTGCTGTTGTCTCAGCCTTTCAGGAGAGGGATTACTGGCATGCACCACCATCTGCAGCTTAATATTATTTTCAAAGGCTGCACAGTATTTCATTGTGTGAGATATCATGGCAGAATTACCACTTACACTTTAATGGAGATTTATGGCAAGGTGAATGTTTTACTATGCTTTTTTTAAGTGTTAAAATTACCGTGTTTCTCTGTTATGTCTTCGTAACCTTAGGTGAATATATCAAAGCTTACCTTCCTAGAAATGAAATTACTGGGCCTTATGCACGTGCATTCTAAATGCTAATGTTGCCAAATTCTCTTCTTGAGGGTTTATAGCAATTCGTAATATCATATTAGTTACAGCGATTTTCTATCTATGAGTATGAGCTTATATTTAAAATGCATCCCTTTTAGAAAATGCGTCATTCCCAATAGAAAAGCTCCTGCATGCCTCCCCTCCCCCCACTTTCACTAGGAACCCCGCAGGTGCAGAATATCTTGTCCGTATAGCAGTACTAGAAAACCTGGCCACACTTTCTGAACATCCTCTTGCCTCCCGTATGTAAAGAGTGTGTATTCTGCTGATACTATTCGCCAAAGATAAAAGTGTGCTACAAATGGCTTTCTGAAGATTGAGTGATACAATCCAAACTTTTGAAAATCAGATCCTACCCATAGGGAGTGGGGAAGGGTGAGGGAATGCCTGTTTATGGGATCATGACTTAACTTAGCTAATTGCAATTCTAAGATTGATGCAAGGACGCCAAGGGTTCAAGAATGAAGTCAATTTTTCCTTAAGTTAGAAATAAATCTATAAATTCTCTTTCTACGAATTGCCGAAAAATTATTGTGCAGGGATCAATAAATCACTTCAAAAGCAGTGTTAGAAGACCATTCCATCTCCTCAGTGTACCAGTTTCAATAACATTATTAGGCTCCAGCGTATTGGGCAAACTCATTTATTTCCACTTTTAACATTGCAGTAAATGACTTGGCAACAGATTTAACATTTTCTTTGTAATGTCCAACGTTAACTCTTTAGTCGTTAGCCAGAAAATCTCTAATCCCACCAGAATTATAGAACTATTAAGGTCCATAGTTCTTAAGTCACTTAGAAATCATGAGACGCTTTACAGGAAGAAGAGGGGAGAGGAGGGAACCATACTTCTCAATGACGTAAGGCTAAATTAGAAAAATGAGACATCATGTTTATTCATCGCTTTATGGTCTATATGCTTGAGAGAAACTACGTTTGTTCTCCAGAGGAGTTGCTTGGGAACAAAAGTGAATAGCTAAAAAGTATGACTCTGTGCCATGAGCTGTGGGATTGTTTTTCCTTTCTTATTTTCTTTTTATTTCTCAGCCCTGAGAATAGATGATACCTGGTGGGAAAGAGGCAGGTACAATATTCCACATCCTCTCTGGAGGCCAGGGTCCAGGGGTGAGGTGTAGGGAGGCAGCTTCACACACAGTGTGACCACCACAGCAGGTTCCCCAGGTAGAGAAAAGGAATTTTCTACCTAGCAGATATTTTTGTGGGCAGGCCACTCCCAAGCAAAAAAGAAAAACCTAAGACTGTTGTTGACCTTTTGGGTGGGAAG
This sequence comes from Ctenomys sociabilis, assembly GCA_004027165.1. Lineage (NCBI taxonomy): Eukaryota > Metazoa > Chordata > Mammalia > Rodentia > Ctenomyidae > Ctenomys > Ctenomys sociabilis. The sequence goes on along the minus strand of PVKA01013347.1, from coordinate 12,295 downwards.
TAGGAGATTTTTTTTCCTGAAAAAAAAAATGTTGAAAAAATCAGAAGCATATTTAAAAAATTGGAGGAAAGGTAGGAATATAAGAAACTGTCAAAACACATGTGTAAAATAAATTTCATAAAATTGTAATCCAGTTAAATAGTACCATTTTTTTAATCTCTCATGTTTTCTTCAGCTGGCTTTTTCAAAAAATTAAATTATACCTCTCCACTAGATTTGAATTTAGCGTATGATTTTCTAATACAAACAATTATAAACTTAGAGGTTCTTTGTCAATGAAATAAAGCTAACATATAGACCTAAGAAGAAAAATTGGAAATTTGAGTATGGAGCAAGTTACTAGTGAATATGATCAAATATAGAAAGCTCTTATATTGAAGGAAATTCTCTAATATAACATATCAATTCAGATTTTTGTATAAAAATATGAAATAGTTTTTAAAGTGTTTATATTCTGTGGTTCATACTATTTATGAATAGGGAATCATAGTGATTGTGTGTGTATGTGTGTGTAGTGAATGTGAGTCCCATTTAATAGCCAATACATTCCTAATAATCTATCCTAATTAATAAGGCCTATAAATCTCATGGCTATTGTGGTTAGGCTAAGTCAGTAAGTAGATGGCATTAAGAGGACTATGCCAGCCTTTGTTCAACTCCAGGCTTAAAAACTGAGCTTCTTCCCAGTCCCCCCTATTTACTTATTTATTTATTTATTTTGTGACAAGGCCTTACCAAATTGCTCAGACTTGGCTTAAATTTGTGATCCTCCTACCTCAGCTCTCAGAGTGTTGGATTACAGATGCGAACCACCACCACTGGCTCTAATTCCGCCATTCTTCGTATTCATCATACTAGGCATTAACTGTTTCGTCCATCTGTATGTATCATCCATGAAATGTTCACTGGAAGAAAAATCCTAGCACTAGTCATCATAGTCTCCCAGTTGTCCATCCAGTTCTTGATTTCTTTCTTAACAGCAGCCCTGCCAATAGCTCCTCTATCGTTAGTATCACTGTGACAGGGAACTCTCATTAATTCCAGTCAATTCCAAGTGGGGGTATATGGCACACTTTCATATGCAGGTACACGTACACAAAACCTAAGGAAAATTTTTTAGATCTGGGAAAACTTTGGGCCAATGGGATATTAAGAACTATAGGGAAACTATGGTCATTCTTGCCCATAAGAACTGGGGAAAGGGCTCTGCATAAAGCAACATTCACATATAACATAGACTCTTCCACCTCTCTCTAGTACCATCCTTAAACTGTTCCCCAGCCTGTATAAATTGTCAGGATGAGGACGTAGTGAGGAAGCGCAATGTGGCTGAGTCACAGGTCATGTTATCTAAATGTTCTAACAGACTCATCTGCTGATAAAAGTAGAATCCTGATCCACAAGACAAACTGAGAGGATTACACTGTTTTCTGTTCTCAGAGTGAACACATGTAGTCCTTATCATCGGTGATGCTTTATCATACAGAAATTACAAAACAGAAATATCCACATTTGTATTTCCTATCAAGCAAAGGAATTCATAATTTCTTTGTAGCTACTGAATATATATATGCCAAGGCCCAACCCTAATGCCTCCTCCTCCCTTACATTTCATAATAGTTTTGGAGATTTAGGGGAGTTCTGGAGAGTTTTTTTGTTTGTTTATTTGTTTGTTTTTATCTTTGGCCAAGTCTGGCAAGTGATGCTGTGACCAGTTTGCCAAAGTTGTGTACTTGTGTACGGTGAGACACAGTGGCTTCATGGTATGCAGGATGTAAGTACTAGGCTTGGACTGCAGCCAGACTGGGGGCAGGGAGTATCTCTAACTGCAATCAAAAGGGAGCAGGCTTTTATCAGGGCATAGTGCAAGTCATACTTTTCAAAGAAAAAGATGTGAGTCTGGGTCTGGTCTTAATCTCAGTGCTTACAATGTCGACGAGCTTCCAGTCTATTGGAATAATATGGCAGCCTTAGGTAACGTGCTCTGCAAAGCCCACTGAATGAAACATGCCATTTCATCCGTTGCTTCAATGGCCAAATAAAACAAGGTGTAATTAGTCCTCACTTCCTGCTCCCGCTCTTACAAAGGCCCCTCCCTGCTCCAGCAATAGCTGCAGATACACACCGGGAGCTCAGAACTCGGCGGGAGCACTGGAGACAGTTCCTTGGAAAACGGCTGGCTTTTCTGCACTTTTCCAAGTATGTATTTGATCCACGTGGTTGGGAGGGGGATGTAGGCGTGGCTGAAAGAATTACCTGGGTTGTTAGCACCAGAAAAGAGGCTGCAAAGAGGCTGCAAAGCAGCATTTACCAGGCATTAGAGATCTCTTATCAGGACCTTGACTTAAGGAGTGTGTTAGAATGTTAAATGTATGTAGGTATGTGGGGTGTGTCTGTGTGTGTGTGTGTGTGTGTGTGTGTGTGTGTCCTCATATTTTATATGGACATTTACTATTTTGACTAGAACAATTGCTTCAGAGCCCATGCGTTTTACCTGCTAGTAATAGAATTCCTTCTACTTCTAACTTTTTATTCTTGAGTTAAAAGCAGTATCTCCTCAGTGGCTATTTCATTTAGTAGAGCTCTCCTTGGAAAGCTGAACTTTAGCTGTGAGCTTCTGGAAAGAACCCAAAGCAGAACAGAGGGAAATATACTTGGGAAAGAAGGTGGCTTTGAAAGACGTTTGCTAGGAAAAACCTTAACTTAAAAAAAAAGAAAAAGCCTGCCAGTGTAGCTCAGTGGAAGGGCACTTGCCCAGCCTGGGCTTGTGCTAAATATATAAAAAATTTAAAAAGTCTCTTCAGCACAGTTGTGCCAATGACTGACCAATGGAGCTGGTTTCTAGGTTAGCTTTAGATCCACTCACCCCCTGATTAAGGTCTTGCTTGGTGGCTCCTCTGAGTCCACGCTAGGCACATCTGACGCTCATCCAACTAGAGCCGAGCCTGAGAGCTGTGGAAGGAGCCTGGGCTCTTCCTACAGCTCTGACAGGATGGCCGCAACCCGAGTCACTAACCCTGGCCGAGCTGATAGACCTTCAGCAGACTGACCAAAGGCTCAGTTGGAGAAGGTCTGAAAGACAGAGAAAAGAGAAGCGAGACCCTTTTGCACTGAAAAGCCTCAGCTCTCTCAGGAATAAGTGTATTTGCGCTTGTCTGTTTCTGACCTAGTGAGACTGTTCATCCCCTGCTGCCAGGCAGGAGTAGCCATAGCTCCCTTAGGACAAGCAGCTGAGGGGCTAAGAAGTGAAATCTAAGTGGAATCTCCTATACTTTGACTTTGGAAAAAGATGTTCTACTGCTGAGGAAAAAGTTGTTTTTAATGTCACTGCCTGGCACATGCATGGAACTGCTGGGTTTTCTGGGAGTCCAGATAGGAATTATTTTATGTGAGTTGCTGTAATTCCAGAGATAAAGATACCAGGAAGCACTGCTGTCCCTTTCCCAAGTTTGGCTTTAGGCTCTATGGGTTTCATAATTCTGAGGTAATCATTGTATTTCAATGGCCAAGTTCCAAGAGCATAGAAGATTGACAGCATTGTCTAATAAAACATCTCCCATATTTTATCCCCTTTGGAATGCAATCCAAGTTACAACAATAGCTAATAATTACCTGCCATAACTAAAGCAACAAAATAGCTGAATGTGCACCTCTGGTGGTTTTATGTGTGCAGTTTCTCATTCTCAGGCTCTGTCTGTAATCTGTTCTTCCCCCCAGTGCTTGGAGGACTTACAAGCATTCAGTACAAATTATCACACCACGGGTAACTTTGAAATGTGACTTGTCAGGTCATGCTCACTTAATTTTGTGCTTGCATAGAGAATTGATGAGGATGAGCCTTGTTTTTTTTTTTTTTTTTTTTTTCAGCTAACAGGTGTAGCTAGAGAATTTGAGTGGACACAGGAGGTGGGAACACTTGCTTTTTTTCTCTCATGTACTATAAAGGTTTTTCCACTCATGGGAATGGATCTCATTTGCAGAGGCAACATAGAATTTCAAGCTAAAATGACGTTTTCAAGTTACTCCTGCAGTGAGCTAGGAGGACAACCTTTCCTTCAGATTTTCCTAAACTGTAATTATCTATTCTTGTTAATGTTACCATCTACCTATTTGATCTCAGAAGCATCATAGCTTGAATGGAATGTTGCATCTTCACCCTGAGCAATTTCCAAGGTGGGAGGTGGAGGAGGATACTGTTTTCACGTGTCATGGCAAAACAGCAATTTAGAACCAACAGTTGAGGATAAATAGAAGGAAATCACATTGACTTTTATGTGCAAAATAATATTTAATCATAATTGTCAGATGAGGCATGAAAAAATGTTTTAATTCAGGTGCAAACACTACCCCATTAGTAGTGGCTAGCTATAACACCAACAGAAATCTGAAACCAAGTTTGGGGCCAATGGGAAAGAGAGTTCACTCTATCATTGTTGTGTGTCATGAATACGGAAAAAGGCAGTTGGAAAATGCCTACTAGGTACGTATCATTATCAGACAGATGGGAGCTTAATAATAAATTCAACTCAGTGTTTTCCAAAACATGTTCCAAATGGGCTGGGGAGATACCTCAGTGGAATAGTGCTTGCCTGGCAAGTGCAAGGTCTTGAGTTTAATTCCTGGTACAAAAAAAAAAAAAAAAAAAAAAAAAAAAAAAACTGTGCTCCATGTAGTATTGATCTTTCAATGTGATTCTCACAGTATACCTTCCCTGGACAAGACTGAGAGTGCAGCCTGCCACATTTCTGTCCTAGAAACTCAATATATATTGGCACAATTAAAGCTCTGAAAAGTTTGTAGTAAAGACAAATATTTAACTTTGTTTAACCTAATGTTTTGTAAATCAGTTTGACCACAGAAATCTTTTCAATGTTATCTGTCAACTTGCTGTAGAACTAGTTTCTAGGGACATATTTGAGCAAACTCTAGTCTAGATCATTTCTTGCATTTCACAAATAAGGAAATTCCAGCCCCACATGAGAGAACAGTGGACCAGAGTCCCTGTGGCTAGGCTACGAATCCAACCAATTGAGAACCCTGAATACTGGCTCCCAGCCTTAGCTCCTTTCTATGGCATCACTGTGGAAAATTCTAGAAGCACTCTAAGATTTGAACAGCTTCTGGCCACATAAATATTTAGTGTAGTTGCACTTGTGTATTTTTATAGTTGTTCTATAAGGATCATGATTAGGTATTGCATGCTTATAAGGTTCAATCACAAAGTTACCATTCATGGTCAAAACAAAGTAAGATAAACTCATTTGTGAAGTTTAATTTTATTTGAACTAGCCCAACCTGTTTTATCTTTCTTTGTCAGAAGATAAAGTGATTATTGAGCAAAGATTTTCTAGATGTAAGCCTGGTTTGGGTTTAGAATCTATTTTATCATTTTTGGGCTTTGAATTTCAAAAAGCCAGTCTATTTATGGGTCTCCTTTGGATCATAAGGTTAAAGTACATCTGCTGTCCACACAAATTTAGCTATTGGCCTTCAAGCGAAGCAGTCATGAAATTATAGCTCCAGTAAATTTAGACAGGGACTAATTTCACTTCAGTCTGCCTATAAATCCACATGACAGAATAAACATTGTTTGTTTTGTGGTTAACAGGAACACATGTAAAAAATTAAGAAATCTTTAGTGACATGACAAAAAATGCTCCATAAAAATTAATTGATGTTTAATTGGGGATGTATGAAATGCAATGCTTACACATGGCCTCCTGTTGCATTTAGACATAAACAAAACTCATGTGGGGCCTCACTTGCCAACTCGGTCTTGGTGGTTTTCCAGCTCAGGGCAGAAGAGCCCTTCCATTCCTTCAGGAGAGAAAAACACCTGGAATATATAACCGCTGAACCGCTGATCTCTCTGTGGCTTTCCCTACTCTTTATCTCCATTATAATGGCATTCAACAAACTAGTTCCTTTAGATTTCTTGTAGCCCAGGAGGCCACGTGGCTCTTTGTACTTTAGGAGGGTGGGAAGCTGGAGGTTTAGTTTGCCATTCTGCAATTATCCTTGACACCCCTTTGAAGGTAATTTCTCCAGGAAGTAAAATCAGTGAAGTTGGGAAGAAAAAAGTAGACATCATTCAGTGTAACTTTGTGTCTCCAGGAGCACAAAGAAACTGACTTAGAGAATGGAAGCTCACTGTCTTTAAAGGTTTTTACTTAATAAGCACATTATTGTTTCCATTAAATGGCTTCTAACATTTACTATTTTTCTTAGCAGAGTTAGCATTGGCCAAGATTCACTGATGAAGACTTATAAATTTTACAAGTCAGATTTGTTTCATTTTAAAAGCCACATGTTTAAAATACAAGTGCACAGAAAATTTTCATAATACATAGTTGTGGTTCAATAAAATAAAAATTGCCAAAAGAGACTGCCATTCATAAAATATATATATGTCCTGCTAAATGGTAGTATTAGAATAACATTACCACTTAACTCGTAAGCCAAGCAGTGCCATCTGTGATTTTGAAAACATAAGCTATTCATAGACTTTACTGGAAAGTGTATACTACACTTTGCTAGTGCATTTGTTGGTTCCTGTCATTCAACAGTTAAATTTATTCTCATAAAAGTCAACATTCACAGTCCTATCTTGGAAAATTAGAGAGTTCTGAGCATTCCCAGATGGATGTCCCAGCTCCAGTACACAGTTCAGAGTCCTGCTGCTCATTGACAAGAGAAAAGGAAGACCACTCAGGGAGGTACATTTTTTGCCACTTTTTTACACTGACCCAGAACGGCCATGGTGGGGAGTTTGGGGGAACAGCCATTTGCTCAGAAGCAGCTGCCGCCGTCCGCCTGACTTCAGCTATTTGCCCGACCCCCCTTGTTCTCTACACAAGCAGCCCCAGGACCACAGACAGATGCAGTCCTCATTTCTAAAACCAGGACTCAGCAGTTCCTTTAACCTCACCTTGAAATGTAGAAAGTGAACAATTAAATATGGAGCCATTCTGTGTAAAACACCTTCTTGGATTTCACCTCACCCGCATCCTGCTGGTGCCATGGCAGGATCCTCAGAGTTTTTGGCACCCCGTCATTTTTAGCTGGAATGTTTAGAAGATCCTGGGGAGAGTCATGCAACAAAAGAAAAAAAAAGTATACATATATTTGATTTAAAATCCCAACACAAAATTGGATAAATAGTCCTTCACGCAGAGCTTTGAATACCACAATCCTTTTTTCTTTGCTCAATACTCCTTTTTGAATAAAAAAGGAAAATTCAAATCTCATTAAGTCCATCAACATTATTCTCTCTCCAATGAATACATTTCAACTTAAACATTCTTTCCAAAGAAAATTTAAATCAGTAAGCATAAAATCATAATTAAGATTGGAAAAGATTCCGAGCTTCCAGGGATAGAAGAACCTGAGCTTATCACAAGCATTGCGTCTGTCACTTTCTTAGGCCTATGGTTGGGTTTTTGTCCCTCTTCCCTAATACCAATATCATGTAATAAGAAACCCAGCTTAGCTGATGTCTGTAAAATCCTTTGTTGAATGTATAAATAATTGGTTGGTGAATAAATGAATGGATGAACAGATATGACTGTAGCTCCTTACCCTTTATATTTCATTTCTAATTAATACAAAATTATTTTCATATCCTGCTTATGGCCTTGAAATCTGACTGCTGGTCCCAACTGGTTTACTCCCACATTAGTATCTCTTAATTCTTTTGAAGGGGGATTTACCAAGCACACCAATTTTTCAAGATTTGCTTCTCCAGTTTCCCTGAGCTCCCTGTTATGTAGTGATTACAAAGCTGCTTAGCAGCTGCACCAGAAATTAAAAAAAAGAGGAATCAGTAAACTTTGTTAAAACATGTTTATATCCACAGTAGAGAATCTGATGAAAGACAGAGCCAAAAGCATTGAGAATGTAGACTTTTCAAGATTATCTAGATTTAATTGTCCACATTCTTTTTCATTCCTATAGATAAATGAATTACCTGTATATAAAAATATGACAATATTTTTATTGTGAAAGCGAAAAAAGATTCTATGTGCAAATTGCACAACATTGATATATTAACTTCCCTTCATTTGAATTTCTATAAATCTTTAAGAACCATTACTGTTTCCAAATATGATATCATCTCTTCATCTCAAGTAGGAGAGTGTAACTGCACATTTTAACAATATTTTCTGGTGCTGCTAGGGATTGAACCAGGGCCTTGTCCATGCTGAGTAAGTACTTTGTCACTACACCATATCTGCAACCCCATTTTAACAATTTTACAGTAGCAAGTTCAAAGCATGAGTCCAGTTGACATGTATATGAGATTCATAAGGTTTCATTTTCCAATGCACTATCCAGTGTACTATTTACTCACTAAGTGGCTTCCAGGTATGAAAGCTGGGATGAGCAATGGTCTAGGAGTGACCTCCAGCAGAATTCTACCCTAGTGGGCTCTGTCAGCCACATGACAAGCTTCTGTGCACACTCTCCTCTCAACCAGCCTCTCTTCACTCTTATCCCATTGTAAATAGAAAGGACATCAAAGCTGCGGAGGGAAGAGAAGCTGTATGTTCTAGCAACAGACCTAACTGGGGGTGGCAAGCATGTTTCATTTCTGATGTCAACTTTAGTTGCTTGATAGTTTCCCTAAACATTTATGCTGAAACTTCTGAGAGATTCCATTTTACCAGCAAAGGACATTCTGACCACAGAGGGATAGGATGGTGTTGCTACCTGTGCCATTCCCTCACTAAGCCTATTCTTTGTCCTATTTGCTATGCTTTACAGATATTCTCAGTACACTGTACTGTTTTTTATAAGCTACTCTAGAAATAAGAATTTAATGTGGGCAACATTTCAGGTCAAAATTTAATCAACAGAACTGACTTCCTGTTCTTCTCTGAAGAATGCTGAATGTTGGATCCTTTCCCCAAAAGGTTATAAGTACAACCTTTAAGAAATTTCACAGCAAGGCATGGTGGCACATGCTGGAGTCCTAGAACTTGAGAGGCTGAGGCAGGAGATTGCAGCAAATTCATGGCCAGCCTGGGCTACAAAGCAAGTTCAAGGCCAAACCCTATCCAGAAGGAAAGAAAGAAAGAAAGAAAGAAAGAAAGAAAGAAAGAAAGAAAGAAAGAAAGAAAGAAAGAAAGAAAGAAAGAAAGAGAGAGAGAAAGAAAAGAAGAACAAGAAGAGGAAGAAGAAGAAGAAGAAGAAGAAGAAGAAGAAGAAGAAGAAGAAGAAGAAGAAGAAGAAGAAGAAGAAGAAGAAGAAGAAGAAAGGAAAAAAATTTTTTAAAAAAGAGACAACAAGTAGGACTATAGCACACATCTCTCACATCCATTGTGTGATGTTGAAACTGGTGGCACATGTTTGTAATCCCAGCCCTCGAGGAGGCTGAGGCAGGAAGAGTGTAAATTTAAGCTCAGCCTGGACAATACAGCAAGGCCCAGTCTCAAAAAAGTAAAAAGGGAGTAGGGACAGTTTAGTGTGAAAGGTCCTGGGTTCAAACCCAGGACAAAAAAAGAGAAAGAAAAGAAATCAAAACTTCAAAAGCAGTCTTAATTTATTTAAGAAGGTGATTTATCTTTGAGCTTCTGCATCAAGTGGATATTGTTTTCCTCTTCTACATCTGTACTAACTAGATCATTTTGAATTTAATTTTACCCTTTTAAATGCACCTCAGCTTGAGTTAGTGAGAATCTCAATAACCACTTTCCAAATACATCTTAAAGCAGAAACTATGACAGATGTTATTTAAACTTATCTGGTCAGTCTTTCCATCATTTGCAAATTGATTATCTGTTAGTTAGCTCAATGAAAGTGTTCTATGTGCTAAAATATAATCATTCACTTAAGGCAAAGGCAACAGATCAGGAAATGACTGCCATTGAAAAGGCACAGCCTGTAGTCCTGGTACCCAGGAGGAGGGACCCAGCCACCCCAGCAGTCACAAGAGCAAGCACAAAGGCCAGTTAGAGATGGGGAGAATCTGAGCAAAAGCCCTTGCTGTGGCTTCCACAGGAGGGGCAGAAAAGGCAGGCTGAGCAGATTTGGATAAATTCATTTGTATAATTTCATTTGGCCCTCAGGTAAAAGAGCAGTGCTTGATGGGCCAGCACCTGGCCCAGGGATAACGGGGCAGTAGACAGTGGCCTGCAGTGGAGCACAGTGGAGGAGCTGGGGGCTGGGGCTGTGGATTGGGAACTTTGCATGAGAAAATACTGCTCAAAGTAGCATCATTTAATATCTCAAGGAACTGGTTAATTCTGGAAGAAATACTCTCTCCAGAGTCAGCAAAGCCCCAGATGTCAAAGCGATAGAAATACATGGCATGATTAATACATTCCATACACCCAGATTTGTGCTAGGACTGAGTGAATAAGTTAATAAAACCAGGACTTAACTGTGGAAAAAGTTATATCCTTTTGGAAAAGCTACATAGAAAAGTACTGTGCCTGAAGAACTGATTTCAGCATGATGGAGTAAGTTAAATGCCATGGATCTGATAAAGACAAGGTGTTGAATCCACTGATGCTCAAATGCATTTATTATCTTAATCTTTCTGCCTTGAAATCTTTCTACAATTTCAGTAATTTGATGTGCTCTTTATTGTTTTCACCCATAGTTATCATTATTATTCAGTTTGTAATTCATCTTAAATTCTTTCTCAAAAAGGAGCTCTGAGGAACAAATATTCCAGAAAGGCATCGTGTAAAACATCACATAGCATCTTAGGTGCTAAATAAGAAAAGATATCATGGTTGAATTACTTTAGGAAATGTGAGATTAGACAACAGTAAGCAAATCTCATTTCTGCAGGACTTCTTTGGGTCTTTAATAAGAAACCTGAATTGTAAACATTGAAGACTACTGAAATGTTTTATCTAGAATTTTTCGGAGATGAGGCCCCAGATCCTTTCCTAGGAACCACACTCTGAGTAATGTGTGAAAGATAATAAGTATTTCTATGTGCAATACACTGTGGATCAATAGGAGCATTTTTAAGTGCACCTTTTTGGAATCAGGAAGTCCGTGTTCCAGATGGGGAAGTAAGACATAAGTACATTGAGTGTCAGCAGTGATACAAGGCAACCATACAGAGGAGATCCCCAAGTGGTGAGTCATTGATTGTCAAATGATCTCAGTTAAAATTGTTGAAGTAGAGATGGGAGGAACAAAGAAGAAGAATCCAATTGCCTACCTATGTGTAAGGGACCAGAGATACGCAGACGGATGGCCAGCCAGGGTTCTGAATGCAGGTTAGCGCATCCAGGGTCAACAGTGGCCCTGAGACGCTGGCTGCCCCGGAATGGCCTGAGGGGTCTGAGCTGATTCGGTAGATGTGGGGTTAAGTTCAAGATGCTACATGTCTACAAAGCTGCTGGTCCACGGTCACACTTTAAGAAATGAAAAGCAAGAGCTGGCCACCTTTTTCTCAAAGAGTTTGGTTAGTCCTGGGATCAGCAGATAGCACAAGATGTGGCAACTTCTAAGCATTGTACGGCAAGCAATCGCGGACAAATGTGTAAATCAGCATCATGTTATTTTAAAACATTTGTTTATAGAACCTGAAATTTGAACTTTGTAATTTTTGGTGGCACAAAATATGACTGTTCTTTTGATTTCTTCCAAATATTTAAAAGTATCTAAGGTGATCTTCACTCATAGTCACATAAAAACAAGCTTGTAGGCTATGCATTTTCTCAGTAAAGGACAGGGTGCTATATTCATGTGGTGGACAAAGGCTTCCCGATGGTGTGCATTCTCCAAAAGAAGCTAATCTTTCCTTTAAACCTCTCTTGAGTTTTTTATACTTTATTTTTCTAACACTGGCTTTTTATCTTTTTATTAATGGAAAGTGAAGATACTAATGGGCAGTCAGACACGCAGACTCCTCAGTTTCAGAATTTACCAGGCACAGTGCTATCACCTGCATTAAATAAGGCACTACTGGGCTGGCCAAATAGCTCAGCAGATTAAAACACCGGCAAGCAGGTACAGGGGCCAGGGGTTTAATCCCTAGGCCTGCCATGCAGTCCCCGCCCCCAGGGCATGCTGACACTGGGATTGAGACTGGGATTGGTGGCACATGCCTATAATCCCAGCTCTTGGGAGGTGTAAACAGGCTAACCTCTACCAGTCCAATCTAGTAGTGAGACCCAGAACACACTGTAGACCCTTCCCTAAAATATATGAGGAGGGGAGGGAGACAGGGAGGGAGGGAATGAGAGAGGGAGGGAACGAGGGAGGGAGGGAAAGAGAGAAGGAAGGAAGGAAGGAAGGAAGGAAGGAAGGAAGGAAGGAAGGAAGGAAGGAA
>PVKA01013346.1:0-55252 GCA_004027165.1 Ctenomys sociabilis | reverse complement strand
TTCCTTTGTTCCTTTCTATTTCTACTAATGAGATATGTGTTTTAGATAATTTAATGCATTTGGTTTCCTTTTTCATAAATTAATATGCCCTTTTTCCACTTTTCTTTGAAATCTTTGTCTCTCTCTTGATTAGAGTTCTTGGTACAAAATTCTGACAGTTCTAATTTTTTAAATGAAATTTACTGGGACCATTTACAAACACATAATGACAATAGTCACCGCAGAAAATGTGTACCTGTGCTTGCTGTATCTTGGCTGCCTAACAGCTCCTGACTGCAAGTCAGCCAACCCTTCGCAGTAGGCACTGGCTCCTGATGCTCTGCATGTCCTCCTTTTAGGACTGGTGCCTGATTTCTCTTCACCTCTGTTTCCCACTATCCTGCAACTTGTGATTGCCATTGTCATAGATGACAGTCTGTGAGGGATGCCACATGGATGACTTTTTCACACTGAATCCCTGAATCCTTTTTCTTTTGGCATAAGCTTTGTGTCACAATCTGGGTTATAATTTTAAGACTGAGTAAGTCCAGGATTATGTAATGAAAACTGCTTTTTCTGAAACTGGAAAGACAAAGAAAGAGCATCTCTTTCAGATAGAAAGCATCCTTTATAAAAATCAATGTCTAAATAAATGGTGAAGAGTTAAAGCTAAAAGAAACATCAAAACTTGTCTTAATGAGCAATTGAAAGCTCCCAGGCAGAGGACTCAAGATTGCATAGTTAGGATACTGGTCAGTGTGTATCAGGCACAGGTGAGAGTGAGCTGCACAGGAGCCCAAACAGAGCCAGGAGCCATGGAATGGGGCTGATTTAACAGGCTTATGTAGGGATATCAAAGAAAGGAGAAGTCACCAAATGGTAATTAATACAAGAATTGAAATGTACAAGGAGCATTACAGGTGGGGAGAATCCAAGTACTGGGTGACAGTAGGGTCACATAAAGTGTTTCTTCATATTGTTTTAGTGCCTGCCTTCAGAGTGATATCAATTTCTCTTATGTGTGCAAGACACATACTGCGAGGGTGGTCTGCTTTTCTCTCCCTGCAGAGAGGTGAGTTAAGACGAATGAACAGGTCTTGCTGCTCCCTGCCCCGTGCACATGAGCAATGCGGTTTTCCTGGAGATTCAGTCTACTGCCCTCAACAAGCAGGTCCTCAGTTGAGGCCAAAGAGGAGGCTAAAACGCTCTCTAGGATGACTGCAATCTCAGTAGAGATTGGCCATTCTCCACTTTAACTGTTCCCATCCTCCCAGCATTAGACGCTTTCCTTACCCTTCCTGCCAGTCTGTTCACCAGCTTTCTCTTACGTGAATCTTTTCCTTCTGCCTGAATCCTTCACAGCTCCCAGCTTTCTCTTTCTCTGTCTTCGCCTCACTTTTGACTGTTCATTGGGCAAAGATCAGTTGTACTTTGTTTATCAACCAAATGTAAGGAACTAATAATTCATGAGGTGGCTCCTTTCTTCCCAAAGGATTTTATAGTCTAATATTCTAATCAAAGTTTATTTATAGTTCAAATCAGCATTTCTCATCTTTATGAGCCAAACAGGAAATATTTTACACTTTCTGGGTTAGACAGTCTCTTAAAAATACTCAGCCTAGATTTTATAGCACAAAGTGCCAACTGACAATGAATAAATGGACACCTCTGTGTCTAACAAAGTATATATTTTAAAAAATAAGTAGTATGCCAGACCCACTAGCGGAACATTGTTCCTCACCTCTAAATTCAATTAAAATTTGAACAATGTAAGTAGCAATATAACAGTGATCTATCAAACAAAAAAGCAGGGACCGTGGAGATAGCTCAGTGGTCTAAATACCTGATGACAAGAGTAAAGACCCACATTTGATCTCCAGTACTGCATGTTCTTCAGGAGCAACTCTGTGCTGGTTATGGAAATCAGGCACGGTGGCTCACACCTGTAATGCCAGTGCTGGGGAGGCTGAGATGGGGAATCACTTCGAGTCCGAGTTACGTAGCATGATCCTGTAGGGAATAAATAAATTAAAAAAATATTTTTAAAAAATGAAGATGATCTAAATAAGGGAAAATGGTAACCTAGAAGACCCGCATCCTCAACATTATTATCAAGAAACGGATAGTACAGATATTTACCTTCCTAGTATAATACACTCTTTCTGTATATTTTTACAGTATTTAATGCTATTGCATACACTCATTACTAGGTCTTCTGAGACATAATGCGTGATATTTTAGGCATGACTCTTTAACAAGATAATCTGCTTTAAGCAATAGTTTGAAACTAATGGTGATTCTTTTTGGAGAATTAGCAAAAAATATTTTACTATTTGGCAAATAAGCATTGAAAATATACCATTCAGTACTGTGAACAATTTCTGATATTCGGCCTTCATTGTAGAAGGTCATATATAAGAAAGCACAGTAATCAACCAACAAGCTAAGACAAGGAGAATGGTAAAAAGTATGTATTCAGAAGGAAAATATGTGCATGTTGCTGTCTTCAGTATATGATTTCAGTGTTTCCTAAATGTTTTATAAGAGAAATGTATTGGGGGATTTATCGCTAATAGCAATGCAGAAGCAAACAATCAATAGCAATACTCTATATGGTGGTTTTCAACAAGAGCACTTTTGCTACTCAGCAGGTACTGCTCACTGTGGTCACGTGTCATGGTAACACTGGAAGAAAGCACCCCGGCTGTGGGCATCTAGAGGAAGGGACCAGTGATCCTGGTGAGCATCCTGTAAAGCACAGGAGAACGCCCTACAGCAAGGACTTGTGGAACCTAAAAGCTCAACACCAAGCTTGAGAAACTAGTTTTACTTTTCAGGCCATGTCATTATTTCTTTTCTTATAATTTAAACTTTTTTATTTGATGTGATGGCAGATTCACATAAAGTTGTAAGGAATAGCTCAGAGAAGTACCTTTACACAGTTTTTCCTATGCCAAATATTTTGCAAAACAATACTACATTTATATTGATACAGGTAGAACATAAAACATGATTATCAGAAGGACCTCTTGGAGCCACACTCTCAGCACAGAGCCATGTGCTGTATTTTATGATATGTCCACAATGCTCACATCTACAGGGACACAAAGCAGAATAGTGGTTGCCAGGTTTGGCAAAGAGGAAATGGGAAATGGGCTTAGGCATTCTTTCTGTGTGGCCGAAAGAGTTCAAAAATCAGATTTTAGTGAGTTATATGTGTGTATATTCATTAAAAACCACTGAATATATATATATTCAGTGGTTTTTAATGAATATATTCAGTGGTTTTTAATGAATATATATATATTTATATAGATTTCATATACATTACATATATATATTATATAAAAGAATATATATAAATAATATATACATGGCATGCATCCTATCCTAATAACACTATGAAGTGAACAAATGATGTGTTTAAGAGCTCATAATTCTATTTTGCCCCTTTTGTAATGTGTACATCCCTTCACAATTTACAGTTTTAATTGATGTGCATTTTTTATTCATTCGGGGGAAGATTTTTAGTTAAAAACCTTTTGAGAAAAGCTATCTTAGGTGGCTTAGGCTGGACTTGAACTTGCAACCATCCTGCCTTGGGTCCTGGAATGCTTAAATTGAAGGGTATACCAACATGCCTGGTTTCTGTGGTTTTCAGCTTCTAAAAGTCAAGTAGAATAACTCCCATGAAGTTACTTTTTTTTAAGTCTCCTTGATTGTTCTGTTCCTCATGTTTTTTAATATATACATTTTAAACTGTTTGTATCTCTAAAATTCCTGATGGAAAATAATTATTGAATTTTTGATATAATTCAGGTATAAAAAATAAGATAAGTAAACAGCTACACTCTTAATTTACTGATAAGAGACATCTGCTATAATAATGTCTGTAAGTATAATATCATGTATGCACCTTGTACGATACCAAAACAGTATGAAAACAGTTTGCAATATATTAATTTATCGAATCTGTCTTAAGGTGTCTTAAAACCGTCTGATTCATATTTGTACTTCAATAAAATAAAAAATAAATTAAATAAATAAATAAATAAATAAAATAAAATAAAATTCCTGATGGATATTTTATTGTAATTATGTCAAATACATAAATTTGTGTATTGGGTCTTAGTTAGGATAGATATACAGCTACTTTTAATTTACTGAGAATACAAGTTTGTACTGACATTGTTTAGACAAGATATCATGTCTACTATATCTTGTCCTCTGAAGAACTGCTGTGAAGACAACAGCATACAATGTATTAATTATTGTATCTGTCCTACTAACCAGCATCGAAACTGTTTCATGCTATCCTATCTTTTTTTTCTTATTAAAATGAGGGGGCCAGCCAAATAGCTCCAGGGATTAAAGTACCTGTAAGCAGGCCCAGGGACCAGGGGTTCGATGCCTGGGCCTGCTCTGCCAGCCCCACCCCTGGAGTGCACGGAGATATCAACTGAGATTGGGCTTGGTGATGCGTGCCTGTAATTCCAGCAGTTGGGAGGCTGTAAACAGCAGAATCATTCAAGTCTGATTGAGTAGTGAGACCCTGAACACGCTGTGCACCTTTCCTTAAAATACAGAAAAAAACAGAATAAAAATAAATTGTGAGAGGGGACTGAAGTGAGGTGTCTGTTTGTTTTGAGAGTTCTGTCCATTTCTTCAATTCACCTTTAAATATTTTGTAGTTTTTAATCATACACATCATGTTTATGTTTGCTAAAAATATATGTATGCACATAATTGGAGGAAAGATTTATTGTGAACACTAATTTAAATTTTTATTGTTCGGTAGGTTATAAAAATAATTGATTTAAATTTTTTATTGTTCAGTAGATTATAAAAAATAATTGATTTTGTTGTGTTGATCTTGTATTGTGAAATCTTGAAACATTCATTATTTCTAAAAATTCTTTTATAAATTTCTTAGATATCTCTAAATCAATATTCACATCATCTGTAAGAAGACTTCAGTTTATTGTTCTTCATTTATTATATATTTAGTTTATATTTCTGCCTCTTTTGCCTTAGGTACAATTGCTAATATAATGTTGAATAGAAGTAGTAAGTATTGATATTAATATCTTTTGCCAAACTTGGGAACAAACATCTAATCCTTCAATTACTTTATGTTAGCTATTGTGTTTTTGTCAATATTCCTTATAAATTCATTTTTCTTTATTTTATTCCTTATAAATTCAAAGCAGTTTCTGTGTACTTCTAGTTTACTGCAAGCCATTATTCATGAATGGATATTGAATTTTGTCAGATGTATTTTCATCATCAATTGCTATAATCCTGTATTTTTTCTTCTTTTAACCATAAAGTGATGAAATACCATGAATTTATTTTTCCATATTAAATTAAACTTGTATTCTGACAATAAACCTGCATTTAACTACAGTGTATTCAATTTTCTGTTTGTTAAGGGTCTTTGTTTCCTTGTTCACAAAACTAGTGTTTTTTTTTTTTTTTTCTCATATTTTCTATAAGTAGTTTTGTTTTCAGAGTAATGTTGACCTTGTAAACTAAATTATTGTTTGGGAAAAAATTGTAAAATTTGTGTTATTTCTTCTTTAAATGTTTGAAAAAAAAAAAGTTGCCAATAATACCATCTGGACCTAGAGAGTTCTTTTTAATAGTTTAATAATGATTTCAGTTTTCAAAGCTTATCTGATTATTCAAGTCATTTCATCTGGAGTAATTTTTAATATACAAATCCTTGCTAGACATAGAAGAAAGGCTTTTTCAGAAAGTGTCTCATTAATCTATATTATGAGTTATGTAAAAGCAGTTTTGTAGCATTTGTGAACTCTTTTAATAGAATTATAGAATTATCATTATCACAGGTTAACGGCTGTACTTTTTATTTCTAATAATCATAGCATGTTTCCCTAAGTCTATCTACTTTGGGTTCTGTTAATATCATTGATCCTTTTAAAGAATGAGTTTGAATGTCATTGTTTCTGTTTCTTTCCTTCCTTCCTTCCTTCCTTCCTTCCTTCCTTCCTTCCTTCCTTCCTTCCTTCCTTCCTTCCTTCCTTCCTTCCTCCTTTCTCTCTCTCTCTCTCTCTCTCTCTCTCTCTCTCTCTCTCTCTCTCTCTCTCTCTCTCTCTCTCTCTTTCTTTACCAGAGATAAAAATCAGGACCTTGTATTTGCCAGGAAGGCTTCCAGCTTGCAGCTTGTGCTACTGAGCTATATTGCCAGCTCTTTTTTTATTTTCAAGTTCAATTTAGTATTGCTTTTATTTTCATCATTACCTTTCATATTTTAAAAATCTACCTGTTGATCTTTACCTTTTAATTGACACACACGAACCATTGATTTAAACAGTGATCAGGAATGTAGGTTTAAATTTAGGTCCCACAGAATTTTGGGCTTAGGATCTCTATGTTTATGTCTATGTCTACATCCACCTCTGTGGTTACCTCTCCCTCTCCCTTTTGGAACATGTGTATGTATGTCTCTGTGTGTCACTCTCTGTATAATATTCCATTTCTTTACATTTCTATTGCTTTAGGACTAGAGGTAATTTACAAACTCCTTAAAAATAATTACCTGAGGTGCTGCACTATGCATACATAACTGATACAATTTTAAATAATCTGAGTTAATTTGCACTGCTACACGTGGAGTGTAAAATACTGCCCTCTTCATTCTCCACTATGCTGTGTTGGCTTCTAGGTTACTTTGATATGCACTGAAAATGATAGAAACTTTACAATCTTTTCTTATAGCTATGAAAATACTTTTTAAAGATGAATAAGGTACACATATTCTATTATATATCCAGATTTTTAACATTTATATCATTTGCTTTTTTTTTCAAAAAAGTCTTCGTCTGATAACATTTCCCTTCTTTGAGAAAAATTTTTCTTAGTGATTATTTAAGAACAGAACTTCAGATATGAAACCAAGTTTCCTTAACTTTAAATAACATTTTCATATTCTTTCTTGAAATATTTTCATGGAACACAGAATTACAGATAAATATTATTTTTCTTTTGGGCATATTAAAAGCATTGTTGCACTTCCTCTGGTTTCTGGTCAAATTTCCCCAATCTCTCCTGTAAGTAGTCAATTTCACGGTGCTTCCTTTTCAGAATGCAGGTGTGTATGTCAGTGTGTGGTGGTGACAACAGGCTGCTAAACTCTGGGCCATTTTCTAAGAGCTACACCCTCAGCATTTTCTATTTATTGTTTCTTTATTTTTATTTTTTGGAAACAGGATTCTGCTGAATCTGAGAATTGTACAGATGGGGCTCAAACTTGCAATCCTGCTTTTCCCTCTAAGAATGCTGGGATTATGGGTATATATCTAAGCATCATATTCAATAGTATGTTTATTTTGCATCTGTACCTTGATTTATATATATTTGTATTTTGTGGGGTATACTGAGTATATTAAAGCTATAGGTTTCTTTTTCCAAGAAAGGCATGTTCAACTATTAATTTTAAAAATACTCTCCTTGATGTATTTTTTTCTCCAAGACTCTGAGGATGTCTTTGAGAATGTTCAGTTTAAGTACTGCTCCCCAGATCTCTTACATTAGGTTCCCTCATATTCCAGTGTTTTCTTTATTGTTTGAAGTGAGTAGTTCCTAGCAATTTATCTTCAAATTTAGTGATCCTTTGTTTTTTATTCTTTACTGTTATTCAGTTCAACCAATAATAGAGTTTTCTATTCTCGTTATTTTCTTTCTTGGTTCTAAAACGTATTTGGTTCTTCTTTTGATATTCTATTACTTTGCTAAGGATTTTTCTCTTTCCTTTCATCTAAAAATGAGTGTTTGCCTCTACTTCTCATATCACGTTCGTAATAGCTGCTTCCAGGCCTTGTTGGATGACTCCGACTTTCGTGCCATCTGGGTACTGTTATGTACTGGGTACTGATTTCCTATGACACTAGATATTTTTTCTGGTTCTTCTTATTTTGATAAATTTCAAATTGTATTCTGAGCACTTTAAATATTATGTTGTGATGTATGAGTTAGTTAAACCCAGAGGAAAATGCTGCTATTTTGTTTAGCAGGCAATCAACTCAGTTGGACTCAGGCCACAAGTTCTGACTAGCCTTTTGAGGTTGTGGTTTTAGTGTCATTTCCATCTTCAAAAGCTTTGAAATGTTATTTATATCTGTCCTATGTTTGCTACACCCAGTGGCTAGTTTAAGATTTTCGTAGTGGTCTATGTCTTATTTTAGTTTTCAAAATTCTTAGTATAATATTCGGGCTTGGATCAGTGGCTACAATGCTCAGGAGCAAAGGTAAGACTTCATAAACAGCTAAGATTTTCCCCACACTTCTTTTCCATTGATTTTTCAAACAATACCTTCCAAAACCCTACAGATTCTGCCCACTATTCTGCTGTGTATGTTATGCCACCATGTCTTCATCCAGCACCTAGCAAAAGAGCTGAGGCAGAAAAAAGAAAGTTGGGTTTTGTAAGATATGACTCTTTTGGTAGGAGAGAAAGGAGCTTGGTTGGATGTGGTTGCCCTGTGGAAGACCTGGTCTCTTGGGTGATGCTACTGAGAGGCAGTAGGGTTGAGTGGAAGGATTTGGGGTTTTAGTACTTAGAAGTTATTTCTTAGGAGAAGAAGCTTTCAATGTGCCTGCCACCTTTTTCTCTCTCTGGTTCACAATAAAATCACCTGGTGGTTACTGACTCCTGACCTCATTATTGTCATCTGTCACACATCATGAGGTGACAAAATCCATGGGTAGCTATCACTCACATCATTTGGACTTTCACCTTCCAAAACGATGAGCTAATTGAACCTCTTTTCTTATTATATGCAGCTTGTCTCAGGTATTTTGTTGTAGTAATGGAAAAATGACTAATATAAATGATATTATAGAGAAGTGTGACGTAATAAACACCATTGCTAGGAAAATGCATCCTTTCTGCCCCTCATGTCTAAACTGGAGGTTTTCCTTTGCAACTTTATCCATGTTGATGCCCACTTTCCAGTGGCAGAATGGGTTGAATCTAGGGTGTGGGTTAAAGAGCAAAGGCAAGCAAAAATGCTGTGGTAAACTCACTGTAACTTTAGCTATTGTTCAAATTTTCATCTTTTCTGATTGGTCTGCAGTATACTCATGAGAGTCCTCTGATAGCTGCACAATGAAATCTCTAGGCACCTTGCTATCAGATGCATCATACTGCTTCATAAGGTACAAAGCACAGGCAGTGGGCGGTTGCATAGAAGCCAAAGTACAGTTGAATCCCTATGATTCGGAGCACAACTGCTCTACTTCTGAGGTTCCAACCATTAAGTTCTTAAAACAACAGGCCACTGTATTCATAATACTAAAGGAAATTACTTTAATACAATGATAATCTATTACTTCAAAGCTCTGTTTTAGGCCTCCTTTTACCACATTGTTGAAAATTATTCATAGTTTTTCTCTCTATGCACAGTTCTCTTTTCAGTTATACAATTTTGCCTTGTTTTTCCCAAGAAGTAGATATCTGTGTCATATTTTTCCGTATAGCTAAAGATTATTTATCTAAATTATTATGAATATTAATAATTGATTTGTTCACTATTTTATGGGGAACATTAGCAAATTTAAGAAGTGGGCAGGTTTTATAAAGCAAGCCTAAAAAAACAGACAAAATAAAATCCTTAACAAGTCTTCTTGATGGAAGAAGCATAGATTTGCCTTCTTACTGGTGTGTTTAAATTAATATTACTTGCTGCCTTACTGAACCAAAAGTGTTTGTGCTATCAGAAAGTCATTCAATGGAGAATAGTTGAACTTGAGATCATTGAAAACTCAATAATCTGATGCTATTCCCGAGTCACTAAAGAGAGGGCTTCCCAGAAGAGATGTTACTGCATGTGTTCAAACAAAAAGTTTGTGCACGTTTTTGAAATGAAATGAGAATATCTGTAACTGAGGAGGTCGTTAAAGAAGCAAACGTCTTTCTCTGTAAAATCAAGTTATTTATTTAGTTCAGTTCCTTAAGACTGAAAAGACTCCAACATCAGATGGCTGAGAATAAAATTTCATCTCTAATTAATTCTGTTTTTGAAATTTGGGACAAGTTTCTTAACTTCTCTAAGTCTTCTGGTAGTCATCTATAAAAGGGATAATGTAATTTACTTCATGAAATTGTTCTGAGTGCAACATGAGCAGACAATGCTGGGCCAATGAGGCTTAGTAGGTGGTCATTAAAGTCACTATGCAAGCAATCTACAGAGGTCAGTATTTCATACAAAATAGTAATGAAGAGCTGGAGAGATAGCTCAGTGGTATAAGTGCCTGCCTGGCAAGCACAGGGCCCTGAGTTTGATCCCTAGTTCTGCAAAAAAAAAAATTAGTAATGAATCTTTAAATATAGAAAATATCTCTCAATGAATAATTATTTACCTGTTTGGCAATGTAAATCATTGTTTTTCTTGCTGTTAAAAAATATTGCCCTCCTCCTTATGAAGTAGGGTGTTGTGGCTCATGCTTAGATGCCTCCCTTAAGCCTAATGTGGTCATATGGGGCTTTTCACAGATGGCTGGACCTAGAGTGAGTCATGCTGGGATTAAGGATGTGTGAGTGTTAAATTAACCCACTTATTGGTTTGCTTAATTCTGGGCATTGCTACGGGGAAGGCTGGTTCTAGTTGCAAGTGGTGTCCAACCTAAGGGTGTGTAGTTGGGATAGTATACAGGGGACAGAAGAGGGCTACTATTCTTGCTGCTTGATAATTATAAATTTCATGTCATGCAAACATGTACTAATAAAGATTTTTTAAGAAGAAATAATACATGAACTCAAAAACACATGTAACAGTAAAATGTACTATACTAATGATAAGGGATATTTGATAAGTGATAAACTTATGATATATATTGAATATATTTTAATGTATTTCATTTCATGTCATTTTGAAATATAATTTATCTACTTTGTAAGAAGCCCGACAGAGCTGCCCCCATGAGTCATTGGGACCTATTCCTTGCTGTGTATGCCATCACTGAGAGCCAGCCAGAAAAGCTGCTTGGGTTAGTCAGGTTAGATGTGTATCTTCTGTAATATAAAATGAAAATTGTTTTGGCAATGCCCGTGCTCTAAGAGACATGAAACAGTATTATGAAACCAGAATGTCGGAAGAATGTGAGAGTCAGGAAAAGTGGAAAACATTAAGCATATACTTGTTCTTTGGTTTTCCATGATGGCTTCTCTGTTTCTGTCTGTCTGTCTGTCTGTCTGTCTGTCTGTCTGTCTGTCTGTCTCTTTCTCCCTTTCCCTCCTTCCCTCTGTCTCTCCTTGTCTCCTTCCCTCCCTTCTTCCCTTCTTCCCTTCTTCCCTCTGCCCCTCCTTTTTGGGTTTCACCTTGCAGTTTAGGCTGTCTTGAACTCACTTTGTAGCCCAGACTGGCTTCAAACTCACAGTGATCCTCCTGCCTCATCCTCACTACTCTCTTATTCTACTTTACTTTGAACCAATTTTTGCCTCAATAAGCAAGAATTTTCAGAGAAGCAAACCATCAACATAAATAAATACTGTGTCTCTGTGTGAAGGTTTTTGTTGTCTGTATACATTTAGAATACAAAATTAATTTTTTGAAAAGGTGGATTATGGATTTCTGAACCTTTTATTGTTAATACTATTTTTATGTAAACAAAAAAATATTTCATACCTTATCTACTTTGTGCATACCTGTCAGGTACTTATGCTGCTAAACTGTCTTCCCAGCCCTAAAATATAATTTTGCTTAATAAAATTTGTTTAATTGTAGATGCATATATTTATAATTGCTTCACTATCTAAATATCAATTTGCATATTCATGCAGTTTCAGCAGTTGGTTCTCATGGGCAGGTAAACTATAAAGTCAGTTTATGGCTTGAATCAACAGTATCTATTGAGAAGCAAAATTTTGTTATTGTTACTTGGGTTTGAACTCAGGAATTTTAGAAAACTTTGGCTATTTTATGTTATTGCTTTAGATCAAAATGTTCTTTTCAAGAATACTGGAAATCAACGACTACATTTTGCTAAAAATCTACTTTACAATTATAACATTTGTTAAAATAAGGATTAGTGTTTGGAAAGAGACATGTCATCTTCAAGTCCATTTCAGCAAATAAATTTGAAAATGTGTTAAATAGATGGAAAAGTTTATTTTCTTGTTGTATTGTATTAATTTACCCGAAATTTATTTGCTTTCACATTCAAGAATTTTAAAAATTGTGAAAATATGTTGATAATAACTTCATTGTTCACAAGACATAGGTGTCAACTCATTATACCACGTGAGAATATTTTGACATTGGAAAGCATTTATGAAATTCGCTTAATTATTAATTTTTTCATTCTCTTCTAGAAGAAGCTTCCTAAAACAAGAAGAAAAATATGTCTTCTTATTCCTTTTGGTACTTTTATTGCTGCTATTCTCCAAATCACTTTGAGTAGGAAGACATAGTTTTGGCACAGAACTTCAGATTGAGAAAGTCATCCCTTCACTCCCTCACATGCCTGGTGGAATTGCTCTCTGTCGCTTTGTTCCCCAGATCTCTCTTCCCTCTCCATATTTGAGAGCAAATTCCTGACACTATTCAATGAAACATGCTGTACCCAGCATTAGGGTAGTGTCTACCAGAGGGTTTCCTATACTTTCCGTCTACTTCAAAGTATTCTCAGTTATAGTAGCGATTTTATCATGAAAACACAGATATTTTCCAGCCAAGAAGAAAATCCATTATTCCCTTTAAATTTACTGCTAAGATCACAGAAATTTAGATGCCTTAGGAGGATTGCTCCAGGACCTCTGGAATCATGAGTACTGGGTGAATTAGAAGCTGATGTGTTTTACTATCAAGAGAATCTACCCCAGCATTGCCAAACAGTCTTTTCGTTTCTGTTTGGCTTTTCTCAGCGTTTCTTCTTTTCCTCCATCTTCCAAACACTCTTGTCCCTCACATTGCTTACATTTATACGAGGGGAAATTCATAATTAATTACAGTGAGGAGAAAAATAGATAAAAACAGGCTGAATTTTCTAAAACTGCTATTTCTTTTTACGCTTAAGTCTTTCTTATATGTGAGTACTTTCCAACTTTGAGACCAACAACTTGATAATAAATAGAAGTTAATAATTTAATTACCAGTCTTAGGTTTTACTCTTTGAGTTTTTTTTTTTTTTCGCAAAAGTACAAGATTAGGAACTCTGCTAAAGAAAAATGTTAGAAATGAAGTATCTGCACCAATGACTGGATTTAATCCCCAGTTTTTAGTTTTGAAAGCTGTTTTTAACATACCTATTTAGAGAGTGGCCTGCTAGAATACGCTACCTTCTTTTATCTCTTTATAAATCCATATCTGTTTCAAACATAATATGAATTTGTATATATATATATATATATATATATATATATATACATATACATATATACACATATATATGAAAGTGCACTTTATTTTCCATTCAATTGTTACTTTAGCAGTGTCTGCAATTAAGAACCAGCTCACTAAATGAACTATAATTATTGCAAATTGTGGTGAGCACCAGTAATTAAAATGTTGCAGCAATGCTAGCCAGCTTTGCTAGCTGCCCTTTGAGAGTAGCATAAAATGATATTATGTTTTTAACTGGTGTTTGTATCACAGATGAGAAAACCTGGAAATTCAGGCCTTCAGAATCCTTTGGCTGCATCTTTAGAGCACGATGTGAAGTGGGGATTAATAGTTATCCAGTGAATTCAAATTGAGAAGATAGTCAATTTGGTTAATTCCTAGTAAAGTGGCTTTTTCTTTCAAATGTGCAGTCTTGGGGGCATCAACATACAGGGCTTCCCAAGAGGGGGAGATGAACAATACACTCTAATCTCTCCTTTGTGTTCGTAGGAAGCTAATAGTGAGCCTTCTGGGTACAAAAACAAGACAGCACTCCTTCAGTGCCACCCATCTTTTGAGGATCCTCACCCAGCTGCTACCCCGGTGAACTCTCCAGCTGTGCAGTCATTTGGCAGAGAGCACTTTACGCATAACTTAAGCCTTGTGTATGTGACTTCCAAACAACTGCGGATGCAGATTGTCCACACAAAGGGCCCCGAGCTATCTGCACGTGGAAGACAATGGGATGGTTCAGTGGTTTGTGGCTCAGAAAAGGCCACCATTTCCGATTCAGTATTGACTGACTCTATCCATCATCAACTTACTAGTTTCTTATCCATCTTGCCTCTAAGTAAATTAAGGGTGTCATTTTGTTAAGCAAAATTTGTGACTTAGAAAAAATATATGGTAGTATGAGTTGTTACGTATTAATTAATTCAGAGAATATTCATAGCTGTGTAAACGGGTCTTATGTATGTGTTGAGGTGGTTCAAGGGATTTTATACAAGCCCTTCCAACTAAGGTACATTGCCAACCACTCCTTCTAACTTTTATTAGTTTAATTCACTTTAGTCTTAATTTCTTTTAATTTTAAATCAATTAATCATTTCATCTTGCTACCCAAACCGGGCTTGATTGTGCAAGGCTGCCACCTCTACCTATGAGTGCTGGCTTTGTACATGTGTGATACCAGTTTAAGCCCAATTTAAAAGCACTTCTAATGAATAGGTACTTCGTTCTACATGATTTAAGTACTAAAACCCACTATAGGGTCTGTAGAAATGCTACTGTTCAGTCTAAGGAAAAAATGTAATCAGGGAGCACAGTGATAAAGAGATTTCTACCATTCAACACACTGTTAAAACTTCTCTGGTCTCTTAAATATCTCAACTGACTTGTTTTCTGGTCCCGGTTCTGGATAAATTATCAAGTAGTGCAATAATCCACCATAAGCAACTGAGAATTTGGGCAAAGAGCAAACAGTGACTGCTTTGAGATACTTGAACACAGATAATATGCGGGATTGCATTCTTGAGAAGAGAGAAACACAGTGTTTGTTTTATGTCCACTCCAGGTTTATAGCTGAGGACATTTTTCCATAGTGCAGCACAGGGAAAGAGACCAAGCAGAGCATTGCCTTCTCCAGGCAGACAAAAGAGTGATGTGGGGCTTGGAGTTGCTGAAGAGCTCAGAGAGTACACGGTAGGTTACTGGAAAGCAAGGGGCAGCAAGGGGGCATCTCTACAAGGGCCCCTTATAATGAGCTACATATACATGGAGTCAGACTTCCCAAGGCCTGGAAAATGCAGTTACTCATGACTGATGTAAATGCAGATCGCAGAGGGTGTTCAGCACTGAAATGAACCAACAAAAGAAGTGCTGGCTCACTGAAAAGTTCTACTCATGAGACCACAACAAGGGCACACAATGTCAGGGATAGGAAAACACTACGCAAAGTAGGGTTATTCTGGAACAGTCTAACAAAGCTTAAAATGAAGCAGCAAACATATCAAGTTATGCTGTCAGCAAATGAACTATCTTCTAGAAAAAAGAATCCCAGATGTCTTAGATGTACTGTTATTCAGTCTTCAAACAATGTAGTATCTATGCCACAAAATTTTTTTAAAAAATTTACTAGATGTATAAAGAATAATTGTAAGTTTATCCATAATCAGCAGAATGAGAGAAAAATAAGACAGACTCAGAAGTGATACAGATTTTGTTAATACAACACAGATTTTACAACAGTTATAAATTTATGGAAGAATCTAAAGTAAAAAGTGATATGTTAAAAGATGGCGAATCTCAATAGAGAAATATACAGAGAATGAATAAAAAAGTAAGAATACTATAATTATAATAAATAAAGTATAATTGTCAATAAAGGTCATGCACTTGGATTAGACATTGTCTAAGGTTAGTTAGTAAGAAAGTCCAAGCCAAAGTACAGATTGAAAACCAATGAATTATGACACAACACAGTAGTTCAATACACAGATTAGATAGGAAACACAAAACGGCAAAATTAGGAAAAATCTGAACAATGTCACCTTTCTGTTGAAGAATTGACTGGAATTGGACCCAAGGAAATTTTGGGAAAAGAGAATTATTCATATTTTGGTAAGCATGTGTCACAGAGCCACCTGTGTTTGTCAAATCTCACTGAACTAGACATGCTTCAGGCCATGACTTACACTGCTCAGAGGGTAACCCTCCACGAAAGGGGGAAAGATCGCCGGACAGTGAGTAGGTCACTTCACTGCATGCCATAAGCCTCAAAATACTAGCAATCTCCTTATGATCTGGGAAATCCTCTAGCTGCCACTGTGACCAACTGTTGATTTTTGTCTCCTTCATTTCTGCTTTTTCACAATCTTTTGAAGTGAACCTTTCTTCTCCCCACTGTTAAATGTTCTTGTTTCTGATTTTCTGTCCTTGCTTGCTTTATTCCCTCTCCTATCGTCTTTTAAGGGCATATAATCCAGTGATGGCAGACCTTTTGGACACCCTGCATGGTATGCATGCCTTAGGTTTACCACTACAAACCATGGACTTTCATGACTTCAGTCCAGGTATTCAGTTTGCCTAGACAGATGGAGAGCCCAGTGATAACTACCCTTCTTCCTATGCACTTTTTCAGTTTATGTGTCAAATAGTGTTCCAGATGTGAAAGATATGTGTATGAGCTGAGCAGAGAAGTTCATTTTCCAGTGTTCATATTTTGCTGTGTCTATGGCGACATCATGGTCCAGCACGCAAGCACAGCCTCAGTCACCTCTAAAGTACAGAAATCACAGCCACCTCCACTTTGCACTCCTTGTCACTGCCAGGGTAAACTGGTAAGATCTTGGTCTGTTTTGTTACTCCTACACAGAACATTTTTAGTTTTAACATGCATCTGTTTATGTACTCTTGGCATGTCCAACCAGGTCTCTACTTGAAAGTCCTATATAAAAATCGTTGCCATTCACCACTCATAATATGCATCTTTGTGTAAGAGAGTCCCTCAAAGTATTTTTCCCCCTTCCTTCTAAGCCCCTTTCAGTGTGTCCTTGCAGAATTCTCCGAGACCTTGGTCACTCATCAGGGTACTTAATGGATCATAGGGACATTTCCTAACTTAGACAGAGTTAACATTTTCTTCTTAAAGTTCCTTCTGAGCTTCCTGGGGTAGGTTTGTGTCTGCAAGTTGACTGTGAGTATAGATTTCCCTATGGACCAGTGGAACTTGCTTAACTGGCAGAGAGCATAGTTCATATTTTTTTGAATTTCTTCTCCAAATCTATTATTATTTGTGTCCCCCTTTATGCACTAAGAATTTTTTTAATGATGGAAATACAGTTGTCAGTGAGTAAAGAGCTATTCACACAAATCTTCTTTTAGGCTTTCACATTCATTTTTTGTTTGGAATCATGGGTTTTGTTGCCACAAGAACACTTTGTCAATTAAATTTTTATAAAGAAATTAATCTAAAGACATCATATTCAAATGTCAAGCATATAAGTCAGCTCAAAGTCAAATGATAAGCTTTATATTACACAGACAAATAATCTTGCTTTGCTCTAGTTTTTCATTTCATAACTGATTATTTTAATATCATTTATGATTATTATTCAAGTTCATGAAGCTATTTTCTCTCTTAATTAATGTAATGAATTTCTTAGATATTTCTAAATATGTGCTTGTGTTGTTCAGAAAATGAGCTTCAAGGGGGGTATCAGCAGATGTACCAGGTGAAGACACAACTGGGATAAACTTGATCTTACTCTAGGTTATCTGCAGTGTACCCCAATATGCTCAGGGGTCTGAGAAGGCCCGTGTGTACATGATTTTTTTTTGTCTTTTTGAGGCAGGGTCTCACTATGCAGTTCAGGCTGGCCTTAAGCTCACTTTGTAGTGTGTACATGCTTCTTAACTCACAGGTCTACAAAAGTTTATCACAAAATACTTTCCTCATGATCAGTTATCAACCCTTGGAGCTACGTTTTCTGAGGATATCAGATTAAGAGATCTTTTCTAAGGAATTATAATTATTTGACTATAGAAAAAATAGAATCATATATAAATCATGATAGAATTTGGGGCCAGAAGCTGCAGGCTCAAATCATCCAAAATCAGCTAATCCTCTGTTATTCTCAAAAATTCTTCTTTTTTTCTTTTTAGTGTAGTTGGTACAAGGTCTCACTACACAGCTCAGGCCTGTATCAATCCTCCTGTTTTCAACCTCCCCAGCACTGCAATTACAGGCCTACGCCACCATGTCTAGTCTCAGTGGCAGTTTCAGTGCATCGGGGCATGGGCCATTGTGGCTTGTGGTGCTGACGATCAAACCTGGCTCTCTGCACTTTCCTAAACAGGCGCTTATCCCCTGAGCCATCTCTCTGGCCCTCCTGAAAAACATTCTTTACTCATCTGAAGATTATAAAGACAGTCTTGTAGATAGAAGGTGTTCACTGGATGTGTTTTATTTTTCTAACTCTATAGTCGTTTTCTATATTTTGATAATGACCGAATACTGGATTATAGGCCAGCTGGGTTTGTGAAGCTTGCTGTTGACACCTGTTTTTGGTGAGCCAGGTGGGACACAGATACTGAGAAAAGGCAGAAGATAAGTGAGGAAGTGGTTATTCCACCTACACTTTCTCACATGTCACTGAATGCAGCTGGTGATTTCTCTCTTAAGAGCAGGCTCCTGACATATATGCTGATGAAAATGAGTCTCGAGCTGCACGTGGAGTGTGCGCCTTCACTACTGACCCCGAGTTCTTGCCTTTTCTGTGAAACTGTGGGGGAAATGAAACTACCATGAAACCAGCCAAAAGAGCCAAGGTCCACGCTTGACTAAAATAATACCTGGACGCTCCTTTTGGCTACAGTCACTATATTATATCATTACCTTATATTTATCAGTGTTTATTATAGGTCAGAATATTAAAAGTATACTAAACTTGTTGCATTTAATAAATTCAAGAGTGGGAGTATCTTCCCACATATTCTGAATAGGGCTTTAACCTAAGGGTATTTCTGTATTTGTTGTTCCCTTTGCTTTATCCTGCGACATGATTGGCTAGAAGGTCTCGTAGCGCGCACAAGCATGTTGGTAAAAAGGGTATCCTGATGCAGACGGACCATCTTCTCCTTCCTGCCGCAGCCGCGCGCCCTCCATCCCAGCCCTGCCGGTGACCACGCAAGCACCGAGGCACCTTGCTCTCAGCTATTTCAGCTGCAGAAAAGAATTGCCTCCGTCAGCCATCTTCGCTCAACATTTTATAAAAATCCTAGCACACTGAAGAATAGAGAGCGACAAAATATTTTAGACTGAAGGAACACTTTAGGGTAATGTTTTAAAAAACTGCATTTTTTTTTTCTCTTAAAAACCTAGAATGATGACATGAGCTCCAGACCCTACTTATGTCTAGGGAGTAACTGTATCATAGACACCAGGGTCCTAAAAATCGTAGCAGTAGGGACCCCGGAGAGCAGCAGCATCCGGGCTGCACGAAGGGCAAGCTCTGCGCGCGGGGCCATGCTGCAGCCAGGCTCCGGCCTCTTGTTTGTTTCTTCCCTTGTTTCCTTCTTTCTTTTTGCTTCTTAGTTTTCTGGTAATGAGACTATGACGTAGTTCCAGATGGTGACCGAGTGGCCAGCCCCGAGTCCCTAAGTTTGCTGGCAGAAGAGAACCCGCTTCGTGGTGCCACAGAAGCCCAGAATCTCGGCGTTCCTGCGTCCTAGTGAAACCCGAGGGAACAAACCAACAGAGCCATGAGTACTGTGATTTATCTTGGAGGCCATTTAGATTGTTTATCCCAAACTACATTTTGATTCCAGTTACAGTTTAATTATGAGTATTTGTTCTCTAACAGAGACTAAACAAAGGGTAGCTGTTTTCTTTTATCTTTTTCTTTGTTATGAAAATTTGTTTCATGTTTGCCTCTTCTCTCTTTAAATAGTGTCTTATGCTATGTGAACATTTAGCTCCATTTCTTCCCATTCAGATGAAGTCCTTAAAATAACCAAATGTGAAGCAAAAGCAGAAGCTTTTATATGTAAGGGATATATATTGTAGTCATGTTTCATACATTTCTTATTTTTCTATTTTTTAATGTTTTTATGAAGTAAAGCCATATTAATATGCTGAGCTGTGAAAAGCTCAAGTCAACGACTTCTGCCAATGCCACTCCTACAGATAACTCACTACTATTATGGGCTACTGGACTATATTGGATTATTTTGCTGAATTCACACACATCAGTATTGAATGGCAATGGAATACCCTTCTCTGACAAACTAAATAAAAAATGGTTCATGAGGGACCATTTTTGTATCTTTATATACAAAATAGGACAGATGTACAGCTACTTTCTCTTAATTCAATGAGAAGAAAGATTTGTACTAATAGCATTTGGATAGGATATCAAGTCTGTATTTTGTACTATGAATAATCACTATGAAGACAACAATATGCAATGTATTAATTATTGAAACTGTCCTACTAATCGATTTTAAAATTGTCTCATTGCTATTCGTTTCTTAATAAAATTAATAAAGAGTTTTTAATTTAATTATTTGATATAGGATCTTGCTATGCAGCTCAGAACTCATAATGATCCTCCTGCGTGAGCCTCCCCAGCACTGCGAGTACAAATGGGCACCGCCACTGACCTCTTTTGGGGCTGGCACAGCACAGAATGGCATGCAGTACCTGGGGTCAAACTCGGGGCCTTGTGCTTATCAGGCAGGTGCTTAGACCTCCGAGCTATCTCCCCAGCTCTGTCTCATACTTTTTTTTTTCTGCTTTTATTATACATGACTGAAAAGTCCTTTGACGTATAAAGGAGACATTTCCAAGGGTCTCTGGTCATCAGACTCTTCACACATTTTCAGGGTAAGGGAAACCTGTCAAGTTGAGTTACCTTGCTCCAGGAGGAAGTCAAGGTGTTTTGCTCCTGATCATGAAATGTGAAATAATAGAGATACAGGAGCCCGTGGTTATGTTCATCCTCTCCGTGTGCAGAGCAGCAATGACTGGTTTTGTCTTTTTGGTCTTAGAGAACAAATGCCTTACTAAACATGATCAGAATTTGGTGTTTTGCAACTTATTCAATGGTTACTTTCAGACGATACATCAAATACATTTGTGACTATTCTGATAGGACAGCTTCGCTGGACTAGAAGCTCCTAGCAGAGAGGAAATCTCCTAGCAAGTGGTGTGGCACACGCCTTGGTATGTCTGGCAGGTTACAGCAGTGTGACCCCCGGAGCTGAGCCCCTCAACCCTCCTCCCTGGCACTGTCTCTTTTGCTTCCTGCCCTCAATGAACTGGGCAGCTTTGCTGTTCTGTGTCCCCTGACCCTGATTTTTTTCTGTTGTACAATTGACCTGCTATGGACTGAATTCGCTGAAACAATGAACCAAATTAAGTTGTACTCCTTTAAGTGGTGAGTGTTGGAGATTACAGCTTGGGTTGGGAAAGTTGATCAATGCAATGTTGTTGAGAAGAGTTTTTCTTCCACCTGAAACACCCTTCTCCATTGCTGGCTGCAGCTTTCCACTGCAGCAAACAGTGCTTTCCCTTTGCAGCTGTAGCTAGATTCCCCAAGGCTGCCTGAACAATCTGCAAGCTCTGCCTACCTCAAGGTGATGGTATCATTAACTTCTCCACCTTCAGCAGAAAATGAAACTACAGATTGGGTTGGAGCAAACACGAAATCTTATTTTACTAAATTTAATAAACCACGCTAAACACTGCTAAAGTTAAAAGCAATAATAAATTAATTTAAAATTCTAAATACACAACATTGTGTTTAACAATTTTATAGAATCCTTTTATACTTCCCATAATTTTCATATTTAACTAATTAACATTGTGGAAAATAAATGTTTTATTCACCTATCAATTGCATTATTCATCAGTTTTTTAATGACATTTTCTTTTTCTGTTTTGTGAGACCATTCGTTTTCCTAGAAGATCTTATTTCTATTGTAACATGTGCTTGGTATGAGCTAGGTTTTAATCTCATCATGAAAACTTCTATATTTCAGTGGAGATCAACTAAACCTGTAATAGTTTAAACAAAGTGTATCATGAGCAATTGAGAAAAATATATTAAACAAAAGAAAAATGAGTGTAATATTATTTTATCATTGATAATCTGCATTCTATTCTTTATGTAATGGTAAATGCAGACAATATTAAAGTGAGATTTTTCTTCAGATGTTTATTTTGGGTTTTAGAACTATTAAAGGTTCTTGAATATTTATACACTTTCAACATGTAATTCTTAAGGGCCTTTGTCCATAGCTCCTGTATTTACACTGCATTGCATACTATTAGGCAAAGGTTTGAGAACATTCATCATAAATTTACAAAATTTTGTATTTAGAGATCAATTTAGGCCTTTATTACCTGTAAATTGTTCATGTCACTTAAAGATCTAAGTCTAGGTTTTCCAAAACTAGTTTAGGCATAATATTATTTACCTAATAATAATTGTGAGAATTATAACATATAAACTTATGAATACATATAATATATAAATTAGATGTACATAGAAAACATATGAACATGAAAATTTCATGTTTCATAAAATAAATAATTTTATTAATAAATAAAATTATTTCTGTGCATAATTTGAAACAAAAACTGCGGCAAAATATTCACTGAATTTGAATTTTTGAAAAAGCAGATTCTTTACTGAAAAAATTGTGTAACTTAGTAAAATATGTTGTTCTTGTGGAAAAAATGAACATAACACTTTGGAACTAACTTCTTGAAAAATATTTAGAATGCTCTTTTGTTTCATGGTGACAATTATAATATTTTAATATAATCCTTGAAAAAAGGAACATTCTCATGACTTTTTTACATGAAATATTTAAAGTACCACAGGACAAAATTTTGGAAGGAAGTCCTTCAACATGACCTGTTGGCATGAACCCATAATTCCAGGATTCTAGGAAGCCAGAGGATTCAAATTTAAGTGCATGCTGGCCCTTTCAGGAATTTAGCAAGATCCTGCCTCAACATTTAAAAATAGATAAAAGTGTCTGAGAATTTAAGTGAGTAAGAAGACCCTGTGTCTGATTCCAAGTGCCACTAAAGAAAGAAATTTGGGAGGAAGGGAGGAAAGAAAGAGAGAAAGAGAAAAGGGAAAGCAAAGAAAGGGAGCAAATTTTCCAAATAGCTGTACATGGTGTGTTCATATTTTGCACTTTACTAATATTGACCACATACAAAAACAGAATTTCTCTGCTAAGATCATTTGGGCATTAATTTTAACAAAGTGAAAAGTAGATATGGAACAATTCTTTCCTAAAGATTTGTATGTATTTATCAGTAATTTTAATCAACTTCTTTTGGCATTAATTGATTGTTATCATTTCGAGACATGGTCTTGCCCCAGAGTCCATGCTAACCTAGTCCCCCAGGGTGGCCTCAAAGTCATGATCCTCTGTCCTCAGCTTGGAAATACATTTTCTGAAAGAGCTTAAATTTTGGACTAACTTATTCTGAAGTGTCTGGATTATGTCACGTTGTCCCTCCATGCCTCCTGCTCTCAAATGTGGGACTTTCTAAAGCTTCCTGGAGTTGAACCTTAGAGCTGAACTGCACATAGGAAGTGAGTTCTGGTTGGAAGGGTCAGATAAAATGGCCAGAAAGGCTTTCATCCTTACTGAAAATTGCCTTCAATTCCTTCCTCCTGTCCACTGTGACCTCAGAGATGCTGTGCCCCTCTTCCTACCTTGCTCTCCTGCATAGAAGTCAAGAGCTATCTGTAAACTGGGAGCCTTCTTAAATTATAGGTGTCAAGTATTAAGTAAGTTAAAATTGTGTGTTCAGTGGTTCAAATTGTAATAAACATCTATCCAGTGTCAACCAAGGAGATCAAAACACTGGGGATAGAAGAACAAATAAAGTATGCAAATACCTGTCCTCAAGATATCACTGTTTCTGATGACAAATGTATAATAAATATTCATAACACACTGATACAGAAAACATGCATAGTACATGCAGACACAGTGAAGATTATCCCAGAATTTCCTGAAAGATTCTATGTGAAAGTTTATGGTGGAGATGACAAGGGCAGGAGATTTATGGACATTAAAATGTCTAGGCCATTGATTTATAAGGAGGAGATTCTTCTTGCATTGCTTTTACTTGGTTACTGGAACCAAAAGAGATCACTCTCTGGACAAAATCCACTTGAGCAAGGCAGGTAGCAGACATAGCCTACTTAGACGCATGTAAATTGGAAAGGAAATCCTCTAGTATAAACAAACTTGCCTTTTATTTACCAGACAGAGGTTTTGTTTCACTCACCATCACACCTGAACCTTCTCTGATCTAATGAAATACTTGTTTTGCTGCTGCCCTACAATGGATTTGAAAACAGTTTTGGGAATCATGATGGATGTTCAAGAACAGTTTGTGTTTCTGCTATTTCTGACCCCATCCCTGTTTATTATGTGTAGATTCTCTTTTATTTTAAATGCAATGAATGAATTATATTTAACAGTTATGAATGAAACTATTCTGGATGGCCTTTGTCTATTTTAAAATGTATCTTAATGGAGGAAGCATCCAAAATATGTTCTTACACACAAAGAACTATAATTGTGGCAATTTGTCTACATACAGAGCTCATTTTGTGTTGCCAAACCTTTGCAGCCTCTTTAAATTGTCAACAGGAAGTGGGAGTTCCTCAACCACAAAAACTTTGGAAGTGATAGTATTTGGGATTCCCTAATGTCTCTTCTCAGAGTTGGCAACTAGGGTGGTGGCCAGAGAATTCTTGATCCTGAGCCCTCAGGTCTGGAACATGTTTCCTGTTCTTTATCCTGCAATCTGAAGTTAGTAGTTTTGAAGATACAGTACAAAGAACATCTGTTTTAAACTTTTTTAAATAACTGAATGGAATTTCTCACTGACTGTTGGGTGGGCTTTATTGCTAGGATAAAGTTAATTTTTTACATTCTGTGAGGCATGCATTTTGTTATTAATATTTTCTTTTGTAAAGACAGTAGTTTTTCAATGAATGTAAAATGATAGATTAAGACCCACTATATGACTCAACAAACACTGCCATAATTATGAATGACCATGTAGGTCTAAAACATGTTCCTTTCATTTGGGTCCTTTAGAAACAGATATCAAGACAAAATTAGAAGTAAGCAGCTTATTGGGCAAATGCCTGTGGTTGATGGTGTAGAGTGGTCAGGAAGGCAAGGAAGGCTTTCACGCCAGAATAGAGCATCTGACTGGTATATAGTCTATGGACTTCTTGCCTGGGCCAACAGGGAATCCCAGAGCTGTGGGCTATGAGTAGGTGTGCTAATCCAGCTGAGAGAGCTGGATTCCACCTTCCTTCCGAGGCTGTACCATCAGCTCATCTGGTTCGTCCAGAACACAGTTTCTATGCATCTGTGGGAGTTTCTTCTAGGGTAGCAATTGGATTATCCAGAAACTCCTAGGAGCAGCTTCCCTATTACTGCAACTTTAAGCCCCACTCACCCAGGGGAGGAAACTGATCTTTCATAGTATTTTACTTATTATGAAAATCTCACCTGTCAAATAAACAACCAAATAAAACATTTCAAAACTGTTGCATTATAATTAATTACAGCAATGTTTTTAGTGATTTTCACCAATTACTTATTTAACATTTGATGGAAGAAAAACTTCAAAGTCACGAGAGTTAACCATTTACAATTGATCTTTTTCCTACTTTAAAATGCCTTGAAGTTATTAAAGTTTTCAACAAAAATACAATTTATAAAAATAATTAAAATACATTCTATTTGAATAAAATGTAGGATTTCTAAAAGCTTTATCTATTTATTTGCTACAGGGTCTCCCTATGCAGCTCACACTCATGTTGACCCTCCTGTCTCAGCCTCCCAAGGACAGCAGATTACAGGCACGTGCCACCGTGCCTGGGTTTCGTGGCCATCTTGGTGCAGGGCCGACACAGCATGTGATATCAAGAGGGCATGCAGTGCTGGTGACTGAAACTGGGTCTTTTCACTTGGCAGGCAGGCAGGCATAGACCACAAAGCCATCTCCCCAGCCTATAATTTAGGACTTTATTTCATCATTGTGTTAGAAAGTATATAAACAAGCGTATATTAGTAAGGCACTAAATAATATAGGGTGATTTGTTATAGGTAGCTTGAGAATTAGGGAAAGCAGGATAGATGTGATACTCCAACCTAGCTGAAGTCTTTGTTCATATCTAGTAGAATACATTTTGAAGGGGTTAGAGATATGACCTGTCATATGCAAAATACAAAATATATAGTAGGACAACTCAGAAAAAAAATATAGGAAAGCTGTTGAAACTTTTACTAAAGGAGTAAAATAGTGAAAAGTTCTTTCCTATTGACAAGTATTATACCAGTATTTTAATAACTTTACTCCTGAATATTAGGATTATACCTCTTTAAATTTTCATATTTGTAAATGTTCCACAGAAAAAGCAGGTTATTTTGTAATTCTGAGCAACAGTATATTTGTAAAGTTCTAGTATTTAGGGCAATTACTAGGAGGAAAGTTCAATATATGTATACTCACATGTATAAACACACATATGCAATCACTAATGTTTACAATACCACATCAGCAGCAAATCAAGAAGAGAAACATTTGAAAAATCTTTGCATTCTCTAATTTGTATTGTATAGCCCACATTGGCAAGTGGAAACATATGTTTGTGTATCCAGTGTGTGTGTGTCTGTGTGTGTGTGTCTGTGTGTGTGTATGCATTTGATGAGGATTCCATTTGAAATGGTATGATTCAGAGCCAGAATACTCAACTGCAACAAATCCCATTGAGTTTTATGTGTGGTCATGTACTCTCTCCAATATTTTTTCTTCCTGTTGCATTTTCTGTGATTGTACTTGTTTCAACTTGTGTCTAATGCATGTTCAATGTCTATTAAGAAATGAATTGAATGTGCTATCAAAAAGAAACATAGGACTCTTTTTATGTGCACTCTACATCATAGAGAGAAAATATTCTTTCAGGCTTTCCCAGAGAGCAAGTCAGTCAAGCAATGGCCAGGTCTCCAAACTGTGGTAAAAAGTTTTAGGATAAATGCTGAAGGGATTTGACTGACCTCATCAGATAAAAAAGTTGCATTTCTTGTGATATAGGTCTTGCTCTCCCTTGGTCTTAATCATCTAGCAGAAAAATATAAAAACAAGGTATAAAAAGTAAAGCCATAGTAATATGCTGAGCTGTAAAAGGCTCAAGTCAACAACTTCTGACACTGCCAGTCCTACAGATAACTCACTACTATTGTGGACTACTGGACTATATTGGATTATTTTGCTGAATTCACACACCTACAGTATTGAATGGCAATGAAATACCCATCTCTGACAAAACTAAACAATAAAAGGCATGCAAATAAATGACCATTTTGTACTTGCATATTCAGAATAGCTAGGATAGCCATACAGTTACTTTCTCTTAATTCAATGAATAGAAAGATTTTGATTTGTTCTAATAATGTTTGTGGAGAGGATGTCATGTCTGTGTTTTGTACTAAGAATAACCAGTAAGACAATATGTAATGTATTAAATATTGAAACTGTCTTACTAATCGGTTTTGAAACTATCTCATTGATATTTGTTTCTTAATAAAATTATAAAATAAATAAATAAAAGAAATGTAATTACAGTGAGAAAAATAAATTCCAAGTGATAGTGCATATGTGGTAACAATTTCCTATAGAACAACATTTTGAACAGAAGATATAAATGAACAAGAACAAGAAAAGTATGTTCTAGGCCATTGTAATTAAATAAATCTGGCACACACACAAAAAAGAAGAGCAATCTTCTAAAAGATTGCTAAAAGCAAAAAAGTGTTTCTGACTTTGAATATTTTCTGACACTCCTCTCATTACTGAGTTTTGGTTCTTGTGGTCAACACCTGGGAAAGTTAACCTTAGGTGGAGAGGGTTACTTGGCTCATGGTTTCAGAGACTTCAGCCATGGTCAGCTCGTTCCACTCCTCAAGCCCTGTGGTAAGACAGTTACCACTGCAGAGAAAAGATACTCACTTTCTGGCTGCCCAGAAGCAGAGAGCAAAGGAAAGTGCCCGAGAAGAGTGGGCTGTGTTCATTTCCTGAACCCAGTGATCTACTTCTTCCATGTGGCTCCATATTAATAGCACCATGTAGCTTTGAACTTAACTATCAGGGGATGAATCCATTTCTGATCACTGATCCCATCACCTATCGGGTACTTTACTGGGAATCTGGCCTCAGTGCATGCGTCTCTAGGAGATGCTGTGTTCTTAAGTCATAAATCACTGATCTCAGCAGTAAGGTTAGACTTTAGTGTTTGCCCCTAAAATTACTCCAGATGCAACTGTAAGGTCTACATACCTTGAAGTGGGAGCATCAGTCTGGGAATCCAGATCTAACAAGGAACCCATTTGGTATTTGAGTCAAGTTTTCCTAGGAGTAAGAACACATGCATGAATAAAGTGCTTTATTCTGGAAAAGGATGCTCAAAAACATTTTGTCACCAATAACAGACATATTTAGTAGAAAATGCATCCATGGACCATAAGCTGGCACCCCTGAGTCACTACTGATGGAGAAACAAATGAAATTGTATGTGGAATTTTGTGTTTATTAGAAAATGTTCCTATATGGGAGGTAATACTTTGCCTTGTTGGATAGACAGAAACTACTTTAAAGACAAAAGCATATGGAAATGCACAACCATGCCAATATTAATGCATTCCATTTGTTTTGCTCATCCCTTTAATATACAAAATCCCTATCATGAATATAAATATACACAAAGTAAAATAAGAATTAAATTTGATTGTTCTGCATACATAATTATATTAAAGCAGATCATTGAAGTGATACCTCT
Source organism: Ctenomys sociabilis (assembly GCA_004027165.1). Taxonomy (NCBI): domain Eukaryota; kingdom Metazoa; phylum Chordata; class Mammalia; order Rodentia; family Ctenomyidae; genus Ctenomys; species Ctenomys sociabilis. The sequence goes on along the minus strand of PVKA01013346.1, from coordinate 26,535 downwards.
TAAAAGGATCTAATGTAAACAGTAACAATAAATATGTAAAGTTTAAAAAAATACTAATTTTATGATATGCTAAATATCATAAACTATTTATTACAACATATTACTTATAGTTTTAAAAATCCACCTGTAAACCCAGGACTTGGGAGGCTGAGGCAGGAGGATCATCAGGAATACAGGCCAGCCTGAGCTCCATAATGAGCTCAAAGCCAGCCTGAACTGCACAGTAAAACCCAGTCTCAAAACAAAACAAGAAAGAAATTGTAGTCTTAATCAACTTGAGAGTTGAAAACCTGAAAAATGAGACTGGGCATGGTGGCAAGGGCCTGTAATTCCAGTGCTTTGGGGGGCTGAAAACAGGAGGATAACTATGAGTCAGATGTACATAGTGAGACCCTTTAAGTCCTTAAGAAAATAAAAATAAATAAATAATAAAGAAAACTTAAAGATTATCAGGAATAGTTAGTAGGTGCCTGAGCTTGTCCTGGATGAAGCTTTATTCATATGGAATGGAAAAATGTTCAGTGCTGAATTGAAATATCTTTTTTTTTTTTTTTTGGTGGAACCTGGGATTGAACTCAGGCCCCTGCACTTACCAGAGAAACACTTACTCTACTGAGTGATCTCCCCAGCCCCTGGATTAAATATCTTGATAAGAAGTTTATTATGTTAGAAACCCTCTGCACACAGTTCATCCATCATTGAATGGCTCACACTCTCTAACATCTTCCTTCTTGCCTAAGGCTGCTACCTTTCCTGTACAGGGAAATCTCTGCTCCTTGAGAGCTACCATCAGAAATTATTCCTCACTTTTTCTCCCCTACCTTTGTCTCTCACTTTACCAAGGCCTTCAGCTTTTCTTCTTTTGCATCAAATCTTTTGCCCTATCTCTGAATTTCTCTCTAACTTTATTATTTATTGATTTATTGATTTTTGTTGGTAGAACCAGGGATTGAACTCAGGCCCTTGCACCTGCCAGGGAAGCGCTTATCCTACTGAGCCATCTCCCTAGCCCTTATTTCTCTCTACCATTGTGCTGTCATCTCCAGAGGAATTCTTGAGCTCTGTGGACAGCACAGTCAATAGGCCATTTGCTTCTCTTGTTAACCTTATCATCAATTTTTTAAATCACCCAGCAACTCAACCACCACCAAACCCACAACTTTGATGTGATTATCTTCAGAAACCATCTGAAATCTTTACTTTTTTCTGTTACTTCCTCAGGACAGAATTCAAGATTGAGAAATAAAGAAATCTCACCGAGAAACTCAACCACGTATGTCTTAACAATCTTAAAAGCTATGAGAAAGAATAGATAAATTACTTACAAAGAAATGACAATTAAACTGACAGCCTCAATAGACACCAGAAACAAATGGAGCAGTGTTTTCAAAGTGCTGAGGGAAAATGCTTGTCAAGTTCAGCTTCTACACTCAGAATGAGTGAGGGAGGATGAACTAATGATGCTTCTATCCACACCAAGTCTGAGAGCTGCTCTGTTCCTAGTCTCTTATTAAGTGAGCTACCATATTTACTGGATATGTGATGCAAGCAATGTCTGATGTATTAAAAGAAGAGGGATGTTGTGAGTTAAATGTGGCTATGCTGTCATTTACAAGATTCATCCCAAATTTCAGAGACATTACAGTTTGCAAAACTGTATCTTGGAATGATTTGTTTATTTTTATTTATTTATTTTGTATTTTAGGAAGCGTCTACAAGTTGTCAATGGTCTCACTACTAAATTGGACTCGCGGTGATGCACCTAGCCTCCCAGAGCTGGGATTACAGGTGCACACCACCATGCCCAGTCTCAATTGCCTTGTCAGCTGGAGTCAGAGCCAGCACTGCAGGCCCAGGGATTGAAGCTCCAGCCCCTGTGCCTGCTTGCAGGTACTTTAATCCGCTGAGCTATTTGGTCAGCCCTTCGAAATGTATCTTGGAATTTTGTTTTAATGAGTAGAAGAAACACTTTAAAAAGGAGCACATCCAGAAGGTAGGAATAACATATAAGAAAAAATATTGAGCAAAAGAAGAGGTAAGTATACTTGTAAGCACAAATAACATCTGAGGATATGTAAGAATAAATAATTGACTAATTGTAGGTATAAAAATAAAGTGGAAGTAAAATGATAACAGAACACGGGAGGGAAAGGTAATATCCCATCAGTGGAGTTCTGCTTCTCATATCTGAAGGAACAGACTGAAAAATCCTTGATTATTTTTAAATATATTAAATGTCTTATGGGCAAATTATAAGAAAAAAATCTACCATATTTAAACAGGTAAAGTAAAACTGAAAAATTTTTATTCATATAACTGGAAACAGCAGAAAATCTACATCAAATTAGTTCATACATGTACAACTATGTATAAATCTCAAGAAATAATAAATGGAAAAAGCAAATGGTAATATAATGCTGAATATATATATATATATATATATATATATATATATATATATCTTTTAAAAAGTAATACATCAGTTTTATATATATCTAGAAAAGTATGGGGGATAAGCTTATAAAAATGTTTTGAATGGAAACATACTTCTCAAATCCATGACCACAGTAGTCTTTTGAGAGAAGTGGGGGACACACCAGCCTGGATACAGCGGAGTGCAGATGGCACACAGGATTTGTGTTATAACACAGAGGATTTGTCTGTAATGTTACAGTTCATTCCAAAATCCTCCATATTTGAAATTTTAACTGTAACACAATCATTTTTAAAAATCACCATTTACTTTCCCGGATCTAATCCTCTGACTTCTGAGTGGAGTCAAAGAAAGCAAAAATCTACTCTTTTTACCTCTGATCAATCACCCTCCCCTTCCATTCTAATTTCCAGTATCTTCTAGCTTTGTTCTTTCCCCCATTTTTCAATCTCTTCTTCCTACTTCGAAAACTATTTTCCAAATTGCAGTACCAATGAAGTTTTGTTTCTGTTTTTGGTGGTGTTGGTGTTTATGCTGGAGCCCAGAGTTTTATGCACCAGAGCCAAGCATTCTTTTTCTTTCTTTCTTTCTTCCTTTATTGGCCAGCTCAGCCCTCCCTGAGGGTGGTGCTGGCACAGCATGTGGGGCCTGGTGTCCTACCAAGGTCCCCTATACCTGCCTAAGCTTGCCTAAGCAAGCACTTTAGACCGCTGAGCTATCTCACTGACTCAAGCACTGAACTGAGCTATAACTGAACTACCTAGCCCAGGGGGAAATATAAGGAAAATCCATCTTTCTTGCAATTTCCTTACTTAAATTTGTATGTTTGTCATTATTTTCAGCAAAATCTGTGGAGTCTTGAGCAATTTGTTCTAAGATTTGTTAGGATGTCTGTTCCCTCCAGCCAAATAAAAATGATTTGTGTCTCCTTCAAGGCTGTGGCTACTTGCCTTTGGTCCCCACTATGGTCTGCTGGAGGCTGGCGAATCAGTCAGGACTCCATGCCTCCAAGGAGCTTCCCAGCCAAGGTCACTTGGTCACATTTTACACGCATCATTCCTCCTATTCCTGCAGGAATTTAGCCCAAAGTTATGTTACCTCAGCTGTGTAATTCTTGAGTTAAGGGACTCCCTAAAAATGGTGTCTGTTAAAACAGTGGCTATGGGCCAGTGAGATAGCTCAGCCATCTAAAATGCCTGCTTAGGCAATCTTAGGCAGGCTCAGGGGACCGCATTTCGATCCCCAGCATCTCGCCACACAGAAACAGTGGCCAATTATAGGATGTTCATTATCACTCAGGCTCTGTGCAAAGTGATTGCTTGATTGCCCTTATCTAATAGAAGTCAAACATTCAGAAGAAGTCTCACTTTCTGTGGAAAAATCTATGCTGTGAATGTTACTCCACTCCTTTTGAGTAGAACCGTTACTGAAATCCAGTTGTTTAAAAGGTGTACGGATCCTTTACTGTTACAGGTTATCACTCGCTCCCAAATCTTTGGCCTTGTACCTCAGCATGTTCAGGAATGATACAAGCCCATATAAAGAGGGAACAAAGAAATTAGTGAAGCAAAATGTGAGAGAGAGAGGAGAGGAGACAGGGGAAGGAGCAGAGATTAGTATGTTGCCAACTCAGATGCAGCCAGGTGTGTATTTCATACTAAATTTTATTATTTTTATAATAATAACAATCAGTCTGTATGCATGTCATCCTGGTACTCTTTGAAGAATATATAGACCTAGAGCTAGCTGAGATGTCTGCCGTTATTAGCCAATCAGTTTTATAAATAGAGTTTGTATATTCTGGTGAAAAGATGTTTGGATGGTTACTTTCTAGTGTCATATGGCAAAATATCCAACTTTCATAAAAGATTTTATTTAGTCTTTTTTTAAATATGAGTAAGGTGGATGAGTAAGAAGGGAATAGAGTAGGTTGCTCACTTATGTAAGGTTATGAAAATCCGCATATAAATTCTAGTGATTTCCCATTACAGAAATGGAAATTCCATTCAAAGATGAGCCAGTGACTTAGCTGAGAATGTTATATATAACTTGACTATGATTCTTCCTACTTCCAGAGTCCAGCTATGTGCTGAATAAGAGGAGATAAAAATGATTACATAATCAACGGCAAAGTCAAAATATAATGTGGCTGTAGCTCTATGGAATATTAAACATCAGTTATATTATAACAATCTTATAAAATAATCTAATAATGGGGTCACTGTGCAGCGGTAAAACAGCACTCATTCTTTCTCCCTGCTTTCAAATCTTCAGCATATTAAAGATTTTCCCTGTCCTCATCTGGATTTTTAATTCTAAGTGACATTGTATGTAGGCAAAAGAGTAGGTAAGGAAACCCCTTCAAGGAAACAGAAGACATATTTGGAAATTTTTCTTACCTTTACCCCCTATGTGTGAGCCATGATATTTTTAGGCAGTGATAAAAACTGCATATTTCATTGTTTTCAATATATATCCCAGGATCTATTCACGGATTCCCTGAGAAGATAAATTGATTAAATAGGAAATATGCTATAAATACAAATTCTATAAATACACAGTATTCATGAAATCAGTTTTACCACTCAGTTTCATAGGGGACCATCTAAGTTATAATTCTTTTGTACATCAATATATAATGTAATATACATCTTACCTGAGTTTAGTAAGGTAGTTTAATGCATAGAAATTCTTGAGAATTTCTTGAAAAGTAGCTGTTTTTTTTTTCCAATACCAGGGATTGAATTTAGGACCCTGCCTTGCCAGGTAAGCACTTATTCTACTGAGCTATCTCCCTAGCCCCCAAGGTAGCTGTTTATGATGGGTTATACCAGGAGTAATCTGTGGTAGTAGAGGAGTGTGAAAATTTGAATTACTTTATTGAAACTTCTATCTTTTTTTTTTTTTTTGTGGAACTGGGGATTGAACTCAAGCCCTTGAACTTGCTAGGGAGGTGCTTATTCCACTGAGCCTTCTCCCCTGCCCTCAACCTTTTAAGATTAATTTTTAATCCTTTTCTCCCTCTTGAATAAAGAATAGAGATGATTTGAGGCCTAGAACCTTTGGTAGACAATAATACCTCTTTAAAATTTGATTACTTTTCTTTGATAGTATTTACCCTTAGTTTTTCTTCTACTTGTTTTAGTGATTCTGATTTTTCCTTCAGATTACTTACATATGGGCCAGGAGGTGGCACAGTGGAATAAGCGCTTCCCTGGCAAGTGCAAGGGCCTGAGTTCAATTCCTGGTTCCACTAAAAAAAAATAATAATAATACTTACATATGTTTTCCTATAAATGAATCAGTTACATAAAAAGTAAGCCAGTGTAAAGACAGTTACTGGATAGGGTGTAAGTTCTTTTTTTTGATCAGGTAAAGATCACAGGATTGATAGAAAAATGTCTGAAATCTGGCACAGTGTTGTACAGAATGTTAAGTACATGATAGGCACCGATTGAAGGAAGTATATGTAGTAGATTCCTTTTATATCAATAATATGAATAAGATCTGTGGCTCATAAGAGCCATAGATATCCACTTGTCTCAGTATCTCATGTGAATTTCTCCAGGTGTGCATGTGTGTGTGCGTGTGCGCGTGCGTGTATGGATTAGCCTCTGGTCTTGGCTCGTTTCAGTTCTCCAGTTTCCTTCAACCCACAGTATCACTCTCTCATAGTCACTGAGCAGGAAGCAACATGAGCTAACACTGTTTCTGGGAAGATGAGTATAAACGCCTTCAGAGCACACTTGCGAAACTATCAAGCAGAGTCAGAAAGAGTATGTAACAGTACAGTAAGGAGCAGGCCTCAGTGGAAGAAAGAATCCTTTTCTTCCCTGCTTGGAAGTGGGCTTTGATGTAGAGTTCATACTTTCACTGCTTGCTGGTTCCATTTGCAGTGCCCATATGTTTTTGGAATCTGAAACTCAGAGTAAGGTCAAATAGCATGTTGTAATTAGGGTGTTCATCTTTAGGAAATGAGACGGATTTGTGTAGTTTTGAAAAGCATTATGAATGATGAAGGAACTGCAAGCCCATTAAGTTGATTGTTACTGTAGCCCTTGGACTGAACACTTCATAAAAGTTCTGCTTCAGAACCATAGAAAAATTCAGAACTATCCAACCTCACCATAACAGGATCATAGATTCTTCCAATGATAAACAGATACACATGAAAGAAAATTCCACTGACCCTGTACTCACCTCTGCCTCAGAGGCCTACTTGCTTAAGAAGCAGTGTCAAAACAGAGCAATACCTTCAGCCTCTGCAGATGGAAGGGCAGGGAGGTGAACATTTTGCTTTAAGTAAACTAGAATATGCTTAAATTGCAGAATGATGAGCCAAATATCACAATAGTTCGCAAAAATAGAATTAGCATCCTTCTATCAGCAGGGAAGTTAAAGATAAGCCTTGATTAGCAACAAATGTGGTTATTTTTATTCATTTTAACTAGTGAACAAGTATGCATAGATATTACATGAGATGTTGATAGACATGAAGAACATAATTACAAAGTTAGGGAGAAAGACAGACAGACAGACAGACAGGTAGATATGTTTTTAATTGGTAGGGGTATAAAAAGATGAACCATTATTTACTTTGTTTAGGAAATAATCTAACAATATATGAGTTAATCTGCAATTATCTTCTACTTAGAAATTAAGAGAAAGTTATGGGAATATGTTACATGTAGAAACTTATTCATATTTAATATAGAGTACCAAGCAATAACTATTACAATATTGTTTTATAATAATCAAACCAAGCAAACAAAAGCCAGGTAACAATTACATGCATACCAGTGGTAGTAGACTGGGTAAAGAAGCAATGTTTAGCTTTGTTCTTGAGCACTACACAATCAAAAATCAAAGAAACAAAAAGCAGTAAATACGTAGGTAAACATATGAAAATTAGTCATTATGTATCCTATATTGCTAAACGTTACAAATGTACTTAAAAAATAGGATATATATATGTATATATATATATATATATATAACATAATATATAATATATAATGTGTAATATATATATATATATATATATATATATATATATATATATATATATATATATTCTAACCAACAAACCATCTGGACTGTCATTCAGCAACCACTGTCCAGCATCTCACAATAACAACCATCCACAAGGCAGTGACAACAGAGGAATGTGCCTGTTGTAGCCCTTGGTTATCCATTTGAATTCCCAGACAGGAGCTGGCAGCTGGGCACCCTACATCAACACTGAAGGGAACACTGATCCATGATGTGGGGTTGCTTCCCTGTGACTGTATACACTGTATAAATCATAGGAAATACAAGATTTCCTTTAATTGTTTTAAATTTTCACTTAGCAGTTTAATACCAGATAACAGTCAAGAATTCTCTAAAAAGACATGTACAGAAAAAAAAAAAAAAATTAAAGCGGCACATTAAGCAAAACACATGAAAGTGTTCAGACACAGGCCAGCAACTGACATCTGCATTAACCTTGACAATGCATAGGATGTGTTTATGGAATAACTGTTTCATAGTCAACTGTCTTAAATTAAGCAGTACACCCATTTTGTAAATTTTATATCATATCAGATACATCAATTATGAATACAAAATGCACAGAACAGAAAAGAGAAATATAAGACCTGGTGAGACAGCTCAGCAGTCCTAACACCTGCCTGGAAAGTGCAAGGAGCTGAGTTTGATCTCTGGTGCTGCGCAGACCAAACTGCACTGGTCACCAAAATGGGGAGTGGTGATGCACACCGGTAATCCCAGTACTAGGGCCGCTGAGACAGAAAGAGCACTATGACTCCAAGCTGCAAAGTGAGACCCTGTACCAAATATATGCATAAATAAATAAATTAATTTTTTAAAAGAAGAAATATATATATATAACATATATATATATGTGTGTGTGTGTGTGTGTGTGTTACTAATTTCAACTTTATAGTAAATAATGAATTAAATGGCAATATGTTGCTATCGAGGAAGAATGTTTTTATTATATATTAATTTTTTAAAAAGAAATTAAAAAAATTTAAAGGCCAGCCAAATAGCTCAGTGGATTAAAGAGCCTGCAAGCAGGCTCAGGGGCGCACTGAGACAGTAATTGAGACTAGGTGTGGTGGTGCCCACCTGTGATCCCTGCACTTGGGAGGCTTAAACAGGCAGATCATCATGAGTAGATCTAGTAGTGAGACCCTGGACACCTTGTAGACCCTTCCCTAAAATAAGAAAAAATAAACAAGAGATTAATAGATATGTAAGCGATTTCTGCCACAAATGTCATTTGAAAAGAGCAGGTCTTAGTGACACAAAAGTCTTCTGATACAAATTAAAACAGATGCTCTTCTTTCAAAAGTTCTTAAATTGAAATCAGTGCTGCCTTTTTAGGAATAAAAACAAGTCCCATTTCCAATGTGGGCTAGGATTGTTTGGACGTAATAGAGGCTAAGGCCTCAATCATGGAGTACACCTCATTATGGAGAAAATGGTGAAAAATGATCCAGGAAGGTTTTTCAAATTAATTTTTCATGTTGACATCAGGTATCTGCAAAGAGCCGACCTGATAAAGAGGGAAGTAGAGGAAAGAGGTAGAGAAAAGAAGTAGGCAGTTGTTTTCAAGAATATTAAAGAACCCTTTCGATATCTGCATTAAATGTTTACTTCATATTGAAAGGGCCATAGAGAGGATTTCTATAATAAATTCAGGAAGAACTAACTCAACACATGAATTTCTTGGGTTCTTTCTCCTTTTCTTTCTTCCTTTCTTTTTATATGCAACATTACCTTAAGAATTGTATTTCTTTTCTTGAAATAAAGTCCTCCAATTAAAAGCAATACAATAGAAAAATTATTGACTTCTTTGTTTACAGAAGATCTATTCCAATAAAAGACATCCTGTAACTAATGCCTTTTCAAAATTTGTAATTTAAGGAAAAGAGCTGTAATAGCTATGAAACTATCAGGTATAGTCCACAACTTCCAGTAAAATGAGCTTCCACTTACGTAGGTAGTACCAATAGAACTAATAATCAAACATATTCTAGTAACAAAACTAAGTATATACTCTTCCCAACAATCAGAATTGATGAAAGAATGGAATGAATTTAGTAGACATGTTACTCAAACCAATTGGCTGAGTGGTTTTATGTACATGTCCCGGTAATCCTATCATAGTAAGAGTGGGTGTATAAATCACTTTGTAGCATAATGAAGAAACAAGGCATTAAGTATTATTCTGAACAACCCTCTGCTGTGAATCTCCTCATGAGAGAATTGATCTAGATTTCTAGTTTTTATGATTTTCTAACATGTTTATAAGATGGATTTTTCCCTAAATATGAACTCAGCAATGGCGGAAATCCCTGTGGGCTCTTGCATTGACACTGCAGTGTTTCAGTGATTGCTTGCCATGTGATCAAAATCTCAGCTACAATGCCTCCCAGGAATTGGTAGCAGGGGAATGACTTTTCTTTCATTCTCATTCAACTTCTTCAGTTTAAATCGTACATGTAGATGACAACGTTTTCATTTAAACAACAGCACAATCCTTTTTTCTTCTCTTCTTGTTGGGGGTGTCATGCCACATAAAATAGAAAATCATTCAAATTGGTAAATGTGGTGGGTTTGAAAGGTGAGTACACGGCTTACCTGGCACTGGCAACCTTGACATCTGCAAGTAGCCATACCATCAATTAATGAAGAAATGCTTAGTAGACTTGTCTAAGAAAATTGCTTGTAAACATGTAGACATATATCCTATTTTTATTTGTATTTTATCAAGTACATTATTTTAAATAAATGCTTACAACCTACTACATGTATACACACAGCTGATGTTGCCGTTTTATGTGTTTAATTTTTATTGTTTAGGTACACGTTTGCGGCACATGACTATTGCATTCCTGCTGGGGAGTGGATGTACTTATAACACCCACGTTTGTTCTTCTATTTCCCTTTTCCTCCCCTCCTTTTTGAGGATTAAAGCAAGGAACATGCAGAGCAGAATTAGCTGATGTTCTTTTGTAGCACACAACACAGTGTTACTCAGTAAGGCGTGGTGTGCCAAGTAGTACTGCACGGACACATCCAGGCTATAAGCAGTGCCAGGAAGAGGTTTTTCAAAGTAAAAAATTACCTTGGGAAAATTAGGATTTTCCTTTTCAATGAAATCCATGCTGAATCTTGAAGGCAAAGTTGAAGGAAACCGGGTAGGCAAGATGGTTTTTAAGGAATATGGGCATGCAACTACAAGATACATCTGGGGAAGCGTGAATCATTCTGTTGTTGAAGGAAACATGTTTAGAGGTGTAGCAGAAAGCAAATTCTGGATTTATCAAGGTCAACATCTGTTGTTGGGGAAGGACATTATCCTGAAAATTATGGAAAACCACCAGAAGGATTTTGGTGGTAGAGTGAAGGGATGCAAATTTTTGACAGTACAGTATGGGAGGAATGTGCAGTGTGCTACAGAGCTGTGGTCAGCAGCTGGAAATTAGGTGAGGGGCTCCTTGTAATCATAAAGTTTTAAAATAGACTAGCACATTTGGAGAAATGTGGGGAATATACCTTGGATAATTAAGTAGCCTACATACCAAAATGAAATAATGAATTTATTACTTGGGGAACATAAAATAGTGAGAGAAAACTTACACATGGATTTCTCATTTGGAAGGTGACTGCCACCACCTTGCAGTGGCTGAACGCATGCCATTTTTGTCTGTGATGCAGTCATTTACTCCACTTAATTCTTTGTCTTCAGAAATGAACAAGTTGGAAGGTGTAGTTTAAAGAGTTATTTTACTGCATCCTAATGAAATATACACTTAGAACACCTTTTCAGTTCTTGCTTTAAGGCACCCTCTATTTACCCTCCACTCTTAAATCTGATAGTTTCTTGGAAATGAAATACGTATGTAGGAAAAACATCTGTACTCCATGTTTATAGAAGTTCTATTCACAATAACCACAAAACAATAGCCTCTCTCTTGGAGTCAGCGCAGTGCAGGTGACAGCTCTAGGGACACAGTTACATAGGAGAAGTGGTTGAGGATAATTAATTATGTACATCAAATTAGCTAGTGGAGAAGATTTTGAATTATCACAACAGACAGACCAAACAACAGATGATCCCAACAGATAAATGCTGAAGGTGACTGAAATGTCATACTGAACCCATACATGCCAGAAATTAATATGTCAATTAAATTTAAAACTGTATTTCAAAATAAATTTAAAATCAATGCAATGATAACTGATTCTACATGAATCCATCACAATAGACTTACTAAAGAATAATAATTGATATACTGGAGTACTGGAATATCAAATTAACATGTATATTTTTAAAAGAAATTTCAAATAGAAAAATGTCCAAATAGCTGACAAAACTTTTGATTTTTCATCCAGAAAATTCAGAACACATGATTGGTATAGATTAGTCAAGCATCCCTGAATCAATATATAAATGTTTTTTTTTAATTTTTCACATAAATTAGTCCTCTAAAACTATCCACCAGGAAAAAATACAGTTGTTAGAAATACAAAAAAATATTTTCTCCATAGAAATTCAATTCAATTTTAGTGAATTATTTTACATAACATCTATTATACTTTTTGCTATATTTTGTAATTTTATTAAACTATCCAAATATTCTCAAATGCATGAACTCACACAGGTGAGTAAACTTAAACAAGTAAAATGCAATGAGAAAAAAATTTATTAGTCCTCATGGGTTTAGATGTGACATTGACTTGGAAACCTCTATATAAGCAATGTGGGCAACATATTCAATAATAGGAGAATAATATTCAATTTTATGAATTACATGAAATCATACAGGGAGAAATATATGCATGCATATTTTGGAAATTTAACATGTAATAAAGACATACATTTAGTGAAAATTTTTAATCTCAGCATTTCCTAAATTTTCCAGGAATAGTACTACTATAGAAGATATCCTATAATGTTTTATTTCTGAGTTCTTTAACTAACCTGTTATAAACATCTGAACTATGTCTATGTAGTCTTCATTATAAAAAACATCAACATAAACCGGGCGTGGTGGCACATGCCTGTAATCCCAGCACTCGGGAGGCTGAGGCAGGAGGAATGTTGTGAGTTCAAGACCAGCCTGAGCTACAAAGTGTGCTTAAGGCCAGCCTGAACTACATAGTGAGAGCCTGTCTCAAAAAGATAAAAAAAAAAAAATCAATGTAATATATGTTTGTGGCAGCCACTGAATTTAAACAGTATATACTATGTTTTAATTAAATAAGGTGAATTGAAAAAAATTATATCTATTATATTTGTGAGGATATTAGCTAAACCCCCTTTGCTAGGATATGGCCATATAGTAGAGATGCTAATTTCTCACATTATCCATTCTCTGTTCTCTTTTCCAAGATACCCTGCCCACAAATTCGCATTTATTTCCTACATCCATATGCAGCTTTATTTCCTATTACCTAATATCTAGTTCTCTTACTTTGATATACCTAAGTTGAAGTGAATGATATGCATATTAGTGAAAATTTGTGCAACTTTCAGGTCTCATCCTTAAAGACTGGTTTGGACACACCTTTTTTCTTTTACTTTTTTTGCTTGTCAACAAAAAGCAAGAACACAATGTTCTTGGATGCAGAGATGGGAGCCGCATGTGCAAGAATCCAGGGTAACCCACCAACTTGCCCTTGGACTACCTTGTCCATGCTTTCCACACTTCGTTCTGAAGTCTTGCTCTATACTTTCGGCCTCTGCTATATAATCACATTCTATATATATTAACAGTGATCACAGTATTTTTCCTGCAGTGCAGAGAGTGTCTCCACACAAGAGCACCTGGCTCAAGCAGATATCACAAATGCAAATTTTTTCAAAGGAACTGGGCAGAGTTGGAGATCAGGGCGATGAGACAACATACAATGAAGCAGAAAAATTCTCACCAGGGCTATGAAAATGATTATAATATGTATCAACTGTTCTTGTCCTCTTTCTCCCCAACTCTTCACTGACTTCCAAGATCAATAACTGGGTACTGACCTTCTGGAAAACAAGTCATCAAAACTATTGTAACTGAAAGTTGGGACTCACTCCCTAAAACACTGTTAATGGTCCATGGGGCTGTCCAGAGTGACCACCAAGCATTCTTCTGGCTGATGGACAACTCAGGGTATTTCTATCCAAAAGCAGCACATGGGCAGGGATATTGCACAAAGAGACTCCAGAGCCTGTGGCTGGTTAACGATTTGGTCATTCAGAATTTATACACTGAAAAATACAAGAAGAAAGAAATCCTTTCTCATGTTCACTCTTGCCTCCACAAAATCCTACATTTGGATTTCACACCTTAGATAATGGCATCTTTCTTCTGAAAAGTAAAAGTGTAAAAATTTGGTTGCATTACTCATCAACTTGTTTTAAAAATGCATTTGAACTCATATTTATAGCCTCAGGCAAATATAAATATCATGAAGCAAGAATAAACAGTGTGTCTTAAAGTACCTGTGTTTCGCTCCAAGAGTCTGTGGAAACAGTTAGAAGTGGGCAGTGGAAATATCACCTAGCCTAATTCAATCTAGGATGCACTCCTTGCAGAGCATGCAGGGCAGGAAGTGTGTGCATTTCTGCAGAAGTCAGCCTCCTGTGGGAGCAGGGTGAGGTGTGAAACTGAGAGCAAAGGCTCAGAGTAAAGTGGTTGGTGGCCCACTGAACGGGAATTAATGTAATTCAGGTTATTTCTCAGTTTACAGAGACATCAGAACCACCAAAAACTCCTAACAGAGTTCCCAACAAAAATGAAGTTAACCCCCATCCCATGGCATTCAGAGTTGACTACCCTGATTCTACAATGCTACCTAGGCTGCGGATGCACAGTAGCTTTCCCGCAATCAACTACGGGCCCAGTTGAAGTTCAATAGAGCACGTAGAAATTAAGACTTAGCATTTGCGTTAAACTTGAGTAAGAGCATATGCTCAGGATATTATAGGACTTCAAGAATGACATTGGATCTCCATAAAACTGAGCACAATTGAGGAAAAGTGCATAAAGTACAGTGCTTAAAAAGCTAAATAAACTATATGTCTGAGTTGTGTATCACCAGATTTTATGAGATTAAAGTAATACATCAAATAGTATTTTCATAATGGAGCAAAGAAGCAGCAGATAATTTTTTAAGGTGACTTTCCCATTGAACACTTACCTACCAATTTGCAAATGAATATACTAATAAACTGCACAATATTTTTATATTACTTAATCAGATTTACTTGAAATGAATCTCTGCAGTTTCTCATCACTGTGCCCTCGAATAGGTTTGCTTTTCTTTAAATCACATTTTTAAATGACAAGTTGATAAGTTTTAAAAGTTTAAATATTAAAATTTTTAAATTTAGTTCTTCATACTTTTTGCAATCTATTTGGGAGTTATAATACAAACATGATTGTAGATGACCATTCTAGTTAACAAACTTCCTTTTGAAAACAACCTTCCTATTTAAAGGTTAGCATGAGAAATAGTAGAGGAAGACTCAAGGGATAAGCATAGAAATAGGTAGTAGATGTAGTAATTATTGGTCCAGAATGACTTGCTAGCTTTGAGAAGTCATTTACATACATTTACTTTGAACAGTGTCAGGCACAAGAAACAAAGCTACTTGGATAGGAGAAAGGTAGCCAAATAAATTAGTATACACAGAGGCACAGTGATAAATTATTTCCCATGATAACACTTTTTCTAAAAGATATCAGCCTGTTTTTACTGATTATCCTTCCGAGAGGCTAAAACAGGACTACAAGTTCGAGCAAGACCTGGAAAACTTAGCAACTTAATGAGACCCTGTGTCATTTAAAAAAAATTAAAAAGCTAAAGCTGCCCTTCCATGTGGAGATCCTAGATTCCATCTCCAATAATGCCAAAACATAAGATAGAAAAACAAGGAAGGGGAGACTGAAACACTTTCACCTATGGAGAAGTAACTAAGCTCAAATTAAGTGTATCAGATCACGGTGTATGTGCCTTAATTTCCTTCAAGATATTAATGTTGTTAATGCGCCTTATCCTTTGTTGGTATTCAACAAAACACAAGAAAAATACATTTAAATGTGCTCATCAGATAATCTAAACTAGTTCAATTGACTCTTTTAAAATTGCCAAATTCATTGATATCAAATTCATCACTTTCAAATTTAAGAATTAAATAATCTTAGAACTTACTAAAGGTCACACAACCATTGGGTCTATTATCAGGCAAAATAAATAAGTATATGAATAAATAAATAGATCCCCACATTTCTCTTTCCATAAGCAAATACTTTTAACATTATTCTAGAACTTCTCCTCATCAGAAAATGAGTATAAAGCATGACTTGGAAAATAATTGTGTCCCCCGTACTTCAAAAACTTTACAAATCTCATGAGACTGGAGACTTACATACCATTGCATATTTTGTGTAGATTCTCACATGTTCCAGTTCTCAAACCAATGAGCAACGGTAACCTCTTCAGTCCATATACCTGGCTATCATTGCCTATGTACAAGTGAATTATGCCACACAAGAAGAACTCCCAATTCTGTCCCTATTCTATTAGTTTTACCACCTTCATCATGTTTTTCTAGGCTACCGCTACCCAACTGTCTTTAGCTCCAAATTTATTTTTATTCATCTAATTCAAGCAATCATTTCCAAAGTCCCTAAATTTTACTTTGAATGCTCTGTTTCTTCCTTTCCACTGCAATTTCTATTGCTTTAGGTGAGGATCCCAAAACTCTCACCTTCAGGCTCACTGATGCTTTTCCAACTCATGTCTTTCTGTTCAGTACCTTTGTTTTTAAAGACATTCTGTAACTTGCTGCCAAAATAATTTTCCTTATGCAGAGTTTTCATCTCAGCACTTGTGGGTTTGGTAAACTGGAGGAAGTCTGACCTTGAGTTGAGGGTTTCTTACACATGTGACACTGGGTGTGTGTCACTCTCAGGTCTCACTTTCAAGTATAAAACTGCAGGTGCTGGACTAGATAATCCCACTGTACCATAATAATCAGGCTACCTTGTCCTAAGCAATTTCTGGTCCTCTCACCATATGCCACAGCATTCCTAAATGGGGCTGGGTGATGGCTCTCCTGCTGTGTGACATTTCCATTTGCCTCCCTTCTGCATCCACCTTTCTCTACCCTTCCTGTATCCTTAGAAGATGATGTCACCACAGGGTGCTTCCTGGGCCCCCTGGGCCTCTGGCCTCTCCTGGCTCTTGGCAAGTGAAAGGGGTCAGGATGGTTTATTTTCCTGAGTATCTCCTTTTAGGAACTATGTACCTGAAAGTATACCTCTGTGACCTGAGCTCAGCCAGGACACCTAACAGACTCCAGATGTTACTAATTTCTGACCATTTTCTCCTTAAGAGTAGGCTCATTAGCTTATCCTTTTTCACACTTTGGAATCAGTCTCTCAATTAAATTCTCTTCCTTTGGGTTTTTTACTGGAATGCTGACTGATAAACCTGAGAAAAGGTTTTATTTTTATTTGTTTGTTTGTTTTCTAATAAAATACCCATGCTCAGAACACATTCCAGAGAAGTAAAACTAAAATTATAAGTGTGGGAATTAGGGAAAGGTCTTTTCTAAAATTTCCTGGTAAACTGTAAAGCCTAAATATTTCCCACTAGAGGAAATGCATGAACTGTTAGAAACCTAGTTGACCAGTCAAGCAATACTATAGTAAGAAAAAAATCATACTACAACTTTGCCTAGGTGCTAATAAAGTGCCTCTGAAATGTATTCCTAGCCTAAGAGGCATATTGAGCCAAAGATTTACTGAAAGAGTTGTTTTAAGACTTAAGGAAAGCCATCAAAATGAAGAACTTTCAAGATATCACATACTTCCGAGGTACTATTTATACCCTAGAATTGCACATACTCCCAAAGTGCACAGGTATACAATTTTCCTTTGGTTATTTGTTTCTTATCACTTGAGTATTTACTGTAAATTTTTCACATGCATCCATTACCACTGGTTTAAGTACAACAACCAGAGAAATGGACAAATAAATGAATAACCAAGTGAAATAAAAGAAAAACATGGTTTGTTCAATCACACAGACATGGATGACACTGAGGTCTTCAGCATCTGTCATTATTTATAGAGCTAGGGATTTGGAATGCTTAACTCTCAGGCACAAAATATATTCCCTGATACCTGGTTCAACTCCTCTGATCTCAGCTAGAAGGCTGCACTTCACTACGCTTGGGAAGCAGTTTCAAATCAACAAACCAACCAATTAGTTGGAAGCGAAAGTCATGCATTCTGAAGTTACCTGCAAGCAAATCGGACAGACTAAATTTGATGTCTGGAGCTGGTCTTTAAAATGTGTTTACTGGATGTCATCTTATTTGATTCAGAAGCCTTGCTGGTAAAAGGAAATGATAAATGTGCCGTTGTGGCATTTTGTAGCATGTGTTTACCCCAGACTTGTACATGATGGATATCTGCAGAGCGGGTGCTTGTTTTCAGTGTGTTCTGGAATCACCATCTCTACCTGCACTTAGTATAGGGTGGGGACGAGAGAATATGAGGGTGATGAGAACTCTGAGCACTCTTCGAGAATTCTGAAAGCAAATACTAATTTTGCTTTTTATTGCTCATAACTAGAACATTATTTTGGCAGAAGAGCTGTGAGACTTTAATTTCAAAGCCTAAAGCAGGAGGTGAATACGCTTCAGTTCTAGTTACAGTTTTTCTAAAGTCAAATTGTTTGAGTTAGTGGGATATTTTTTAGAAAGATCGAATCCTGTATTAAGGAATGCAAGCTGATAATGTTTGATCATTTAAGCCTGAAATCATTAACCTTGGGCAACCTGGTCAAGTGTGTCAATGCAAAAACCTTCTGGGGAAAACTTATTTTGAATCAAAAAGAATCTTTCCTTCAACATGAAATTTGCAGTTATATATTTTAGGATACACTGTCTTCTTAGTAACATCACACCTAATGCTGATAAATCAGTGGCTTTGAATTAAGTTAAATATCACTCTGATAACGTTGGTTTGCCTCCTTTTTGCCAGATGCAGAGAAAACTGTGTTCTCTGGCCAATTAGTTCCGACATCTAAACTGTTAATGTTGTAGAAAGGTTGTGTCCTGTGGAAACTTAGCCCTTCATGCTAGACTTACTGTTTAATACACACAGAGATTGCAAAATCATGTAAAAGAGCAAAGAAAGAAAAGCCCTTCTTAGCCCGTCGGAATGTATGTTTATACTACAATCAAGAAACGAGAGCTGCCTCAGAATGAAACAAAATCTCTGCAGGTATTGTGGGTCTTGGAAGGGATTGCGTGACTATATCATTAGAAAACCATACTATTTTTTTTTTCACTCTTTGAATCCTTTAACGAAAAACTGACTTTTGGCAGAGAGAAGAGTAGGTCTTCTAAACACTAAAAATTCTCTCAGAGGCCTTTCCAAGATGTTTTGGATGGCTCTCTGCCACTCTCTCCCTGGCAGCCCACTCCTCCGGCAGTGTTTGCAGAAGGTCAATAAACCCTGCACAGGCTGGAGCTGGGAGTGCCTGTGTGAAAAAACCTGCCGTTGTTGCGGTAAATGCAGTGTCCACAAATTCATTAGGAATGCATTTGTTCCTGGAAGTGCTAGCTATTCCGGTAACTGGCCTCCGCCAATGTTTTTAACCATATTCTCTACTTTTGTGTAGACATTTACAGGGCAGAAAACCAGTTCTCTGTTCTCATCGTCCACATCAATTTGTAGGTTGTTACTTGATCAGCTCATTTTACCTTTCATCTACTACAAAAGGGCAGCCTGGGACACAGGAGCTAGGTTTGGGGCTTGCTTATTAGACTTTTTGATGAAAGGGGCTCTCTGGGTAAAGGAAAACACTGAATCTATTTATTCAGCTATAAAAAAAAAATAATGGGCATGAGGAAGAGCTGAAAAATTAGAGGTAGTGTGAAAATTGGAGGGAAATAACCTTCACCTCCCAGATTTTCTCATATACAGCAGTAGAAAAATATTTTGTGATTCCACTAAGCCCTTGAGAATCATTTCACTGGACATTTCTTTCTTTTTTCAATTTGAAAAAATAAGTGAATATCCCCACTATTTCTCAACAACACTTCTGTAAGCTAATGCTGCTCTGTGTCAGTGATACTAATACCACTTGGAATTTCTAAGGAGGAACTATAAAAGGCAAAATGAAACCTGATGCTAAAGTGGATAAAGTTTTACCAGGATCCACACAAGTCCAAACACTGCTACTTTTCTCCTGGTCTCACCACACTTAGCAGAGAAAGAAACAAACAAAAATGCGATCACTGCTCTTTCTTTCTTTCTTTCTTTCTTTCTTTCTTTCTTTCTTTCTTTCTTTCTTTCTTTCTTTCTTTCTCTCCGTCTGTCTGTCTGTCTGTCTTTCTTTCCTTTTCTTTCTTTTTTTTTTGAGAAGCAAACTCTGGTCTGGTTTTCTTGAAGTAATGTCACCTTAAGAGGGTGACAATGTAGAACTTCCTGTGATAACAGCAACTAACACAGCATGTTAAATCTCCTGCAAAGTGCAAGACCCTCCTATCAAGAATGGAACACATCTGTCCAGGAAATACACTTCACTGTGCCAAAATGCTTTTAGTGTATCTGCCCCCTGAGTGCCCTATCAAGCTACGCCTCCCTGTCAGCAAGTACCTTGTAATTCCTTTCCTTTTATGTTGATGAAAGTCTTGATCTATTATGCCAATATCGCATACTTTCCACAGTCTCCAAGAAACTATTACTCAGTAATGTGTATGGGAGATCTCGCTGGGTTACTTAGACAACCAACCCCAGCTAAGAGCATCAGCTCTTGTAGAAAAACAACAACCAGAAGCTTGCACTTCCCAGTACGACTCAAGTTCTCTTTTGTGGAGAGGAAAGTCAAAAGATCAGGAGAGAAATTAAACAGGAGAGGAGATAATGCAGTTTTTAGTCTGAACCCAGATGGCCTTGCTCTGTTCCCTGGCCTGGGGGCTTCTCACCCACATCCACATTGAACAGGCCTGGAAGTCCCCTGGGGTTCTACTTGCAGTAGAAGTAGCAACAGAATCTCAGAATGAAGCCTGGGAAGCTTCAACCCTCATTCTTGAGAAAATCACAGAACCCCAGGTGGTCTCTACACTTCATGTTGCTCAGAGGTTGATGGTGCATCGCTCACAGAATCTCTGGAAAGAAAGCTCAAGTTTGTTCTCCCTCGCTTGTTTTCTCTGGTTTTTGTTCTCTCTCTTTCTCTGGTACCATAGATTGAAACCATAGTGTTCACCATGATCTGCGCCCTCCTAGTGGAAGGAGCTCACTAACTGGCTAAGTTGCTCAGGCTGGGCTCTACCCTGTGGTCCTTCTGCTTTAGCCTCCTGAAGTGCTGGGATGGCAGGTGTTTGCCACCATGCCACCAGGGCAAGCCAAATTCTAAAGTGTTGGAGCTGTTGGTTTAGGACAATTCAGAGTCACAGGAAAGGACCAACATGAGAGGAAAATTAGAAACTACCCTGGTATTTACCCAGAACACAGAATCAAATAGATAGAATCTGATCCAGCAGTTCACTTAGCTGAAAATCACTTGACAGAATAATTGACATGCTGAGAGCTTCTAGAGGAGTCAAAGTGGCGTTACACATTCATACAGAATGTTCTGCAGCTTCAACAGCCTCCAGGATAGGTGTTATGGGCACAGTGCAGGTAGTAACTAATACTGCCTGGTCCATGCCAGGCAACATTCTCAGTGCTTAACACTGTGAACTCTTAAGCCCGAAGATCTATTTTACATGTCAATAAATTGATTCAAAGAAGTTGAGTAACTTGCTTCAAATTCCAGACCTTTTAGATGGCAGAGCAAATTCACCCAAGACAGCCTGGCTCTGGGTCCAGTTGAAATCTCATAGTCTGAGATGGTCCGTCACAAGCGGAAGCAGAGCTGATTAAATGGGTCCTGAGATCAGTGGAAGGCATGAGTGATGACAAAACAAGGAGTACAATCCGTCCACCTCTGACTCCCTGCCTTCTTGTGACTGACTCTGAAGCACCTCCATATTCACCAGGTTTGGCACAACACAGGCTATACTAATCAAAATTCATCCCTTTGACTATGGCCTCTATTAACTCATTAATCATTTGTCCTTGAGAAAATCGATAAAATTAAAATGAAGACTCACATTTCAAATCTTTCCCATTGATCCTGCATTTTCTATCAAAAATCTGCACAAAGTGCAGCCCAATAGCTCAGCAGACTAAAGTGCCTGCGTAGGCAGAGCGCAGTGGCTGGGGTTTGATCCCCAACATGCCCCCTCTGCCACATGCTGCACTGCCCCCTCTGATGGGGTGCACTGAAGTGGTGATTGAGGCTGAGCATGGTGGTGAGCAGCCATGATCCCAGCCCTTGGGAGGCTGAACACAAGAGAATCACTAAAAGTCTAATCTATGTAGTAAGATCCTGTAGACCCTGTCCTAAATACAGAAGAGAGAAAAAACCTACCCAAAAACGGTGATACCTTCAAAAACAGCTTATTTTTATTTAATTAGTCTGAATTATTGTGGGGTTTTTTTTCTCTTTCTGTATGTGCATGATGGCACAATGAAGGAAGTTGCTCCACTGTAAAAGTTTTCTATAGCTGCAAAGGTTCCAAGCTGCAGTCCTCTGTGGCTGTCTCTCAATGAATAATACAAGACCTGCAGGAGACCTGTTAGCCTCCATACCCCAGGCATCTCCGGAAGAGAATAATAAATCTCAGGACATAGATGTGACTCATGTGTTCAACTCCATATTCATATAATTGTTTAATATTTATTGACAAGAACTGTGTGTTGGAGGCCCAAGTTGACCAAATATTTTAAGTAATTTCCCTCAGCAGAAATGCTGGTTTATAAAAATAACTTGGCAAATAATTTGCAAGTGATGTTCTTAAGTAATGAGCATGCCATCTAAGGAAATGTTGAAGTTGGTATGCTATTTTAGAGAGGGAGCACACAAGTTTCCAATACAATTTATTATGAGACAAAGTCGTAGGTGTAAAATCCTTAGTATTATTCTTCAGGTAGATATAACAGAGAGAAAAGCACTCCACTTAAAACATGTCATTGCAAGAGTGACTTAATTATTCATTTCAGCTTTTGAATCGTGTGCTCAAATTTGTAACCTCTCTGTTAAAAGAAACTTCCATTTATATTATAGCTTCAGGCTATTTTCAATAGATAGAAAAAGGAAGTCAAGTGAAGAATTAAGCTGACCCCTCTATCATAAGGTGAGACATAGTTTATTTTTTTAATGTGACTCTATTTTTTTTACCTACTTTAATTGAGTATAAACACATATTTATTTAAATACACTTTTGTAACATCTGTGTATATATATATATGTGTGTGTGATTATATATACATATGTATATGATATATACAGATTTATAACTATATCCACACTACAAGTCTAAGTACCACAGTGCAAACAAACTTTAGTTCTAGATATAAAGAACTCTACAATCAGCTTAGCTGGACAAAGGAACTGTATAAGAGTGGCTCTTCAAAGCAATTATGGCATAATTAACAGTTGACTATGTCAACTATATGTTTGAACAGTTCAAAGGAAAGAATCATCACATCTATTTTGAGACACAGAAACCCTACATGGAGGGGATGTGTCTGAAAGGGCTTGGGTGATGGCTAACAGGAAACCAGGAGGGAGGTCACAGGGAGGAGGAAAAGACAGTAAGTCAAATACACAAGGGAGAAATGACCTCCAAGCCAGTAATAAATCATGGATGGATAAGAAAAAACAGAAGAAGTCAAGTCACGGAAGAGGAGGCTGTCTTAAAAGATTAAGGTGAGAAAAGTGACTTGAAAACCAAAATGGGAAGACAACTCATATTTCCTAGCATAACATGAAGGCAATTTGAAAAGAGCGACTGTGTAAATAGAGTTGCTGTTTATGCAAGTATGGAAGGTACATGGATGAACTAGAGAAAACTCTAGAAATAACAAAGACCAGGAAGTGGGGGGAGACAGAAACAGAGATTGACAGAGAGACAGAGTCAGACAGAGAGAGAGAGAGAGAGAGAGAGAGAGAGAGAGAGAGAGAGAGAGAGAGAGAGAGAAAGAGAGAGAACTGGAAGGAAAAGGCAGAAGGGCAGGAAGAAGATTTGAGATTCATTCCTGATGAAGATTTTCAATATTTTGCCATCTGATTTCATTTTTAAACCTGGATTGAGAGCTTCGGGTTTTCAAAACCTAACTGTTGGGGCCTTGCTGATAGGAGGAACATCCCAAGAAGAAGGGGTGCAAGCAAGAGAACAGGGAAGGGGCGCCTGACCCAGAGCACCAGGCGCAGGCAGGCAACACGTGGGGGCCGCGGAGCGCCGCCTGCAGCACCCACAGCAACTGCACAGAGGCAGATTTGTGGCTTGAAATCAAGAAAGCAGATGCATTTTCTGTGACCAGGACTCTTACTAAAAATATTCTTTACGTTTTTTTTTTTGTTGTCCAAGATGAAAGTGCTGCTTGGGTAAATAGGAGCTTTCAAGTTGAAGGTGCTGCTATTGTTACTTAGATGTGCTCTCATTTGAGGGTGCTACTTCCTGTGGTGGGAGTGTTCGTCTGATAACAGCAGCACACTCTGCTGACCTCTCACACACTGCACGGGGGAGTCTCAAAGTCAAGCGTGACTGGGCTCCTGGTTTTCCAAAGGAAGGGCAAAGAGAGGGCACCGTGCTGTTGGGCCACTCTGTCCGGCAGCGTCAACAAGGCCAGCTGTTGCAGCCTCTTAGGCAGTCAGTGCTAAGAGGCTGGCACTCACGGGGTCCTGCTCTGTGCCCTGACTCCAGACCTCTGTAGTCGAAAGCACAGGCAACTTTTCCATCTTACAAATGTGGACTCTAACTTCACTTCAGTCCTGTTGTATGGGCCACAGTCAGGAATTAAATGGCAACTTCAACAGATTTTTCATTTGTTTAGTTTCTTTTTTTTTTTTTCACATAAGGAATCACACTCAGGACTGTGAACCTGCCAAATTGTTTTAAATCCGTAATTGACAAAAATATTATGTATTTATGAGCCACATCATGAAATACAGCTAAAGTAAGCTATTTGCCATCCACATTTTTCTCACATACTTTGCCTGTGATGGAAACACCTTAGATCTACTCTTCACTGATTTTTAATACAAAGATACTGATATAAACACTACAGTCACAGGAAATATCTCGAATTTATCCATCCAGTCCGAATGAAGTTTTGGGTGTTTTGACTAGCACCTCCCTGCACCTCTGGTATCCATCACTTTACTCTCCATATGTGAATCTAGTGATCTGCACCAACATGGAAAAGCCACAGAAAACTATGCAAAGAAAAGAAGTAGCCCAGGAGCGACAAGTGCCACATTCTTCTGATGTGGGGCACAGAATCTTTAGAAGGGACCTTTGGCAACCAACCTGGGCAGTTAGCTCAGCAATGAGAAGATCCGGAGAGTGTGAGGATGACTGGAGCTCTGGATCAGTTATTGAGCTGCATCCTAATTTTGTGAATGTATTTAGGTTTAAAACTCTGAGATATCTACTTAGTTGCCTAGTGATTTGTTTTTTTTTTTTTTGTTCTTAAATCAGGGATTGAAGTCAGGACCTTGTGCTCCCAAGCAGGCACTCAAGCTGCTGCGCTATCTCCCCAACCCTTGCTCAGTGAATTTTTAAGACAATGTGAGTTGG
Source organism: Ctenomys sociabilis (assembly GCA_004027165.1). Taxonomy (NCBI): domain Eukaryota; kingdom Metazoa; phylum Chordata; class Mammalia; order Rodentia; family Ctenomyidae; genus Ctenomys; species Ctenomys sociabilis. The sequence continues at coordinate 1,384 of PVKA01013346.1, read as the reverse complement.
TTGTGTTTTCTAAACATTAATTTTTGTTTCTTTGTTTTATTACTTCCTCATTCCCACCCAGCACTCTGGTCTCATCCATCTCCAGAGCTCCTTCCTGTCTCTATAGAATCTACTGTCCTCTTTTCCTATCATCTGTTTTTTACTTTACTCTTCAAATTATTTCTGTGCTCTGATTTCTCATGTAAAAAAAAAATCACATGTGTTTAACTTTCTGTGACTAATCTATATTTCCTTTCAACATTATGGTCACAAGGTGCATTTTTTTCCCTGCAAATCATTTAATTATATCCTTCTTTATGCCCGAGCACTACTCCATTGTGTAGTTTATCCACATATTTTTGACAGCTGGTAGCCAACCTTGGACAGCTTCATTTATTCCTACTGAGAGGCCCCAATCACATGGAAGCCTTAGCCCCCCTGGAAAGTGTTTCCCTGGAGTTTTCTTGTTGTCCTGAAAGAATATAGGGGAAATAGCAAGCAGAAGCAAGAGTCAAAGCTGCCAGATGTGCATCCGAAGCTGACACCCTACGTGGAGTATGTTGTATTTAATAGCATAGTGACAACCTCAGAGTCATTTTATTAGAGTATAAAAATTGGTCTCTTTTTTCAGGAGTAAATATCCTCACTCAGAACTAAAATATTTAAGACAAGGACTCAAGCCAGCCTTGACAAAAGAATGGCCATTGCTCTATGAAATAAAAATAAAATAGAGCTCGGCCTCTGCCCTGGCAGTCAACATTTGCAGTCTTGTTTTTCTGGTGCTTTTCATCCACATAATCTGACAATACCCAACGACAATATCCAAAGATTACCTGTCATTGATTATCGTCTCACTAATAGGTTTAAGTGAAAGCAATTATGAAAATATTCTCTTCCATATGTTACGAAGTACTAGAGCTGGTGGTGTTCAGTGGTTTTAGGCTGCAGCCAGGAAGTGACTGGGTTGTTTCTGACCTCTGAATATACTATGATAGACCCCTCTCAGGTGTTCCTTTGATGTAAACATAGCCACAATTCAAATTTCCATTTCCATTCAGATTTACAAACCACATTGAGATGAAAAAGATGGAAAGATACAGGAAGAATATACCCACAGAGATACTGGGCTTTTAAGAGTGTGGTTGCTACTAAAGAGAAATGCCAATCTTGTACCCAACTCAGAGATGTTCTCTTTACCCACATGAGACACACATTCTCTACACATATAAGAAAGTTTAAACCAGGGTCCTGAGTTCTCTAGAGCTCCATACAAACCTGACACCTAATGTTACACATGTAATTTTCCATTCTAATTTTGAAAAGCGTTCTTCGGGCCAGGGAGATGGCTCAGCAGAATAAGAGCTTCCAAGTGGAAGGGCCTGAGTTGAATCTCCAATTCTTAACA
>PVKA01013345.1:0-55203 GCA_004027165.1 Ctenomys sociabilis | reverse complement strand
ATGCAAGAAAAAAAAAAAACTAAGAGAGGAATGTGACCTCCTGGATAGTGCATAGAACCTAAGGCAGAATCCGGATTTGATCCAGGTAGGCTTCTCCAAAACTCACCCATTCAAGCTTACAGTGTCTCTAATGTCCTCCCCTGTACAACAGATTTCCATTTCTCAGAGCACACTGGGAGAAAGAGAATGGTTGGTTCTCTTTCACTGTTGGCATCTTGTTTATTTGCTAAAGCAACTCATGTCTTCCAGCATCCTAGGGGCCTCCTAGAGGATGAGGGTAATCCTCTAGCATGTATGCATTGGTAAGACAGAAAGATGTGCAGAGCAGTTTGTCACAGCCTTGTTTGGGGTGGGTCTCATGGCATTCGAATGCCTCCAGGAACCAGGAAATTCCACTCTTCGTAGAAGGACTTCTACCCCATGTCTGCTCCTGGGTAGTCAGATTTAGTCTTCTTTCCTTCACAAGTGTTGGAAGCCAGCTTTGTGATGCTCATTCCCAGGAGCTCCTCTAGGTTGGTGGACACTAAAGGCTGTAAGAAGTACTGACCACTTGGGTTTGAGGCCTTGGAAAATCTCTGGAAATTGTATATGCAACATTGCAGCAGGAAGAGTATGGCAGGTGATTGGTGGTTTGGAGCCAGCGTGGGGAAGGGATTAAGAAATGGTAAAAGGCCTGACAAGATAGCTCAGCAGACTAAATGCCTGCTTTGGAAAGTGTAGGGCCTGGGTACCACTGAGCTGGCAATTGAGTATGGGCATGGTGGCACACACCTGTAATCTCAGTGCCAAGGAGGCCAAAATCAGGTGGATCACTACAAGTCTGAGCTGGGTAGTGAAACTCTGCACCAAATACACACACACACAAGGTGTGTAGCAAGGTGCACGTTTGTATAACAACAGAATCCAGGACTTCCAGTGCTCCCTGGAGCATTTTCCCTTTGAAAGTGTCCATCGTCTTTGGATCCAGAAGCTGAGATGACTGGCATACTGGCAAAGCAGAATCAGCATTTTCTTACAGAGATGTCTTATTCTTCTTTCTCTGTGAGAATCTCAAGGCAGACTCCTTGGGTGCATGCTGAATGTTTACACTGGGTAGGAGACCTTGTGTGGCTAATTTCAGTTCTTCCCACCCAGAGATCATTCTTCTTCTGACCTTATCTATGAAATGGAAGATAATAGTAGGGAGGAGAAAAACAAGCAAAGACAACAAAAGAAAAAATACATCCTGGGTGACACTGCTAGGTGCTTAGGGGTCTGATTTCCAGGCTTCCTCTTGGGTTTGGGCCCCAGCAGAGATTTAGCCTTCACTGGCCTTCCTAAAAGGAATTGTTATTATTATATACTGAGCCGAGAACAACCATCCTGGTGGAGTCTGATGAGGGTTAATGAATATCATCATTATATATTAGCCTTCTATAGCGCTAATGAATATTAATCTACATCATAGGTAGAAAATGTCAGATTTGGAGAGATCAGAAATAAGGCAAGTATACATAAATTCCCTAATTTATGCCTTTGTTGGAGAATAATATGGTAACTTTCTATTACCTATCCTAGAACCACTAGTTCACCAGGGAAATTATAGGTGGGTGTCTTTGTTCTTTATTCATTGTCAATCAAATCACTGCAGCATTTACTCTATGTTATAGGCAAATAAGACACAAGCCTAACAACTGTCTGGAAACTGCTGATATCCCAGGAAAGAGGAGAGAGAATAGGTAAAAGAACTTTAGACTCACACATGTTGGGGGCTATATGAGGAACTGGTCAGTCCAGCCATTGGCTTGAATTGCTTTGCTTGGTGAGGAAAGAGCTAGTGAGGGGGAGGCTTGTGCTCAGCACTTGGGGATAGCTCAAATGAAGGAAGGGAAGATAGCTTAAACTGGTAACAGGTGGCCAAATATGCCACCCTACAATATGCACCCTCACTATTAGGGTTACATTAAGCTGAAAGCACTTGAAAAACAGCAGATGCAGGAAAGGCCTTCTAATCTTCTCCCTGAAAACAGGAAATAAAGACTCCCCTGTGAAAAAGTCCTTCCCTGTTTGAGGAGAAAAGAAACATTTGATCACATATCATAGCCAGACAAGTTCTGTTCAAATGGACCTTGTTAAAATAATTCTTGTCTTCCTTTAGCCTTCTACATATAATTTAGTTATGTTTTCCATGATCTCTTGTCCTTGCACATAGCTTGAGGACATGTAGGTTCTGCCATGTGTTTCTCCATTTCCTTACTCAGACTCCCATGCTACACAAAGCATCCAATGGGTATGCTTTTGTTCCATTAATCTATCTTATATCAGTTAAATCCTCAGGCCTTCAGGGACTCTAAAAGGATAAAACTAAACATTTGCCTCCCATCCACTGGTAACTATTCTTGAGGGCCTCTCATAGGTTAGGAGTACACCCTATGAGAGAAGGTGGCTCTATCTTCTAGGAAATAGGGACAGGAGCTCTGCTTTGCTCTTCTCAGATTATGGGGAGACTTGCCTAAGTGACAGCTGCATGAAGCTGCTCCTCCATCAGTAGGGTGTGTGGTCTGTAGAGCCCTTCTTCCCTCACATCTTTTGGGTTATGGCCTTCACAGAGTGACTCAGTGTTATTCACTGGACTAGATACTAGCAGTAGAGATGGAAGTGAGAAATTCCAGAAAAGGCCCACCTAAGAAGGTCTACTGCACTGAGTCAAGGAGGACACTCTCAATTGAGTCCTTGGTCTTGAATATTTAGTGATGCAAGAAGTGTGTTTGCTGGGCAGATAACTTCTGTGAGCATTGTAAACTCGAAGTCACCTACTAGGAGACACCTAGACATTGGATAGCATATCTAATGACCTTAGTGATATGCACTCTTAAAACTTGGTAATAGTGGAAATCCTAGCTTGCAGTATCTGAGTTGTGCACTACATATAACAGCCTTTCCTGAGGGACTGGCTTTCTTGTTGTGACCAAACAATGAATTGCTCCCTTGACAGAACTCAGCAATACACACAGCGGGGAATCACTATTGTAATTATCATTATTATTTGACGTTTTAAAGAGAAGACAATGCTACAACATGGAAGAACCTTGCAGATGTTATGTGAACTTGAATAAGCCAAACACAAAGACAAATACTTTATGATTCTATAGGAGATGCCTATCATAGTCAAATTTATGATGATTGGAGAATGGTAGCCGCTGGGGGGAGGGGAGAGTTGCTGTTTTGTTGCGTATAAAATTTCCATTTTGCTAGATGAAAAATGTCCTGGAGATTGGTGCCCAAAAATATGTCTATACTTAGCATTACTGAACTGTACATTTAGAAGAAAATAGGCTGGCGATGTACCTCAGTGGTAGAGTGTGTGCTTAGCATGCATAAGGCCCTGGGTTCAGTACCTCACACCAAAAAAAAGGTGGCTGAGATGGCAGAGTTCATAAGTTTGTAATGTATATTTTAGTGCAACTACAAAACAAACAAAAGAAGTAACTTTCCTGGATAATGATCAAATCACTAAAGAACTTTTTTTGAGCTAAAACAATGTTACTTTCTCAGAGCAATGAAATAATGTCTGCAGTCTTTCTTTATGTAGGAAATGACAAAAGATGGGTTTTATGTTTTCCTGAAAGTTGACTTACCATTCTGAGTGTTAGAAATAGTTCTAGAGGTTTATTATAGAACAGTGTGAATGCACTGAACTCTACTTAATGATGGGAAATTTTGTGTTATGCCTCTTTTACCAGAGAGATAGAAACAGAGAGATAGAGAGACAGAGAAAGAGACAGACACAGAGAGAGAGATAAAGACAGGGAGACAGAGACACAGAGACAGAGACACCAAGACAGAGAGACACAGAAAGAGAGGCAGAGAGAGACAGACAGATACAGATAGATATATATATATATATATATATATATATATATATATATATATAGAGAGAGAGAGAGAGAGAGAGAGAGACAGAAACAGAGGTGGGAGAGCTTCTGGCTTCCCTGCACCCGCAGGACCCCTGCAAACAAAATTCAGGCACCCGAGTGAGTGAGGCCCTCTACTGTGCATTCTGGACCACTTCAACCATCCGGAGTTCCCGGCCCCAAGCCCTCTGAGTCAGTGAGAACTTTTGAGACTCTCTACAGACCCTCAGATCCAGCCCAAGCCCAGACCCAGCTAGTGTGTGAGAGAGCTTCCGTGCTCCCCTGGGCCAGGGGCACAACAGAGGGGTACCACAAGTTCACTACTGTGCCAGAGAGGCACAGCAGGTTTACTTCCAAGGGCTGCAGAAGAAAGGAGCTAAACACAACAGCTAGACCCAGGCTAAGCATAACTGCATAAACCAAACTTAATAAATCTTCACCCGAATTTCAGTAGGTGCTAAGGTTCTAACTGCACCAAAGCTCTACACCAAAGGTTAGAGGTCAGTGCTATACAAAATGACAAAGACAAGGAGCACAATCTCAGGCCTTGAATCCACCCATAAAGTCTGCAGAGGACACTAGCTCAGCTGAAATGAATGAAGTAATAGTGCTAGAAGTAAGAAACAACAGCAGAAAGGTATAGAGGAACAAATCTCTGAATTCATATCATCTAAAGTAAAGAATCTGATACAGAAACATAGGGGGGAAACCCAATGCCCACCCAGAACAAGTGCAGATGACACTAGCTCAGCTGAAATGTATTAATTAACAGTGTCATAAACAAAAACACAATAGCAAAAAGATACAGATGAAATCAGCAGAATTAATTTCTGAAATAAAAAAAGAAATTTCTGAATTCATAACATCTGAACTAAAGAATCAAATATGAAAACATATGCAGAAAACCCAACAAAAAAAAAAAAAAACAACTCTGCAGTAAAAAAATGAATAACTGCCTCTAAAGAAGACATTGATAAAAAAAAAATAGAGGAGATTAGAAATATGATGGATTCCTAGAATAAGCAAAATAGGAAAGAAATAGATCACATGAAGCAGAGTCAAAGAGATAATAGAAAAACTTAAAATCTCAATCACAAGTCTACAAAACCAACTGAATGAAAGTGGACACAGAGTTTCAGATCTTGAAGATGCTGGCATAGCTAGTGAAAAGATGAGAAAGGATCTCTTAAAAATAACTAGGATGCAGGAAAAAATAATCCATCACCTGAAAGACAGTGCAAAGACAAACAATGTGAGACTAATAAGCAAAAATGAGATAGATGGAGTCAATACAAATGATACAAAAGGAATATGGGCAGAAGTAATAGCAGAAAACTTCCCAAATATGAGGAAACAACCTGACATTCAGGTAACCGAAGCATACAGAATGCCAAATAACTTCAACCAAACTAAAAGCACACCAAGACATATAATAGTCAAGATCCCAGAAATCCAGAATAATATACTAAAATCTGCTAGAGAAAAGAAGAAGATCACATTCAAAGGATAACCCATCAGAATTATGGCTAACTTCTCTTCACTAACCATGAAGGCAAGAAGAACATGGAGCAGAGTATTTGAAATTCTCTGTGAAAACAAATTCTAGCCCAGACTACTATACTCTGCAAAACTCTATTTCAAGTCTGGTGGAAAAGTGAAATATTTCCATGCCAAAGAACAACCAAAGAATTTCAGGATGACAAAGCCAAGCCTACACAGACTACTGAAAGATGTTCTAGAGAGGGACCAAAATGATCAGAACTCCATGAATAGAAGGAACCCACTTAATAGGGCAAACAATTAAACACAGGACAAAAATGAGTAACAACAGCAGGTAAATAACATGTCAATCATAAGTCAACACATCTCAGTTATAACCATCTATGTAAACCAATTAAAAGAAATAGACTGGCACAATGGATTAGGAAACAAAATCCAATAGTATGCTGTATGCAAGAAACACACTTAACTCAAAAAGACATTCATAGGCTTAAAGTCAAAGGATGGAAAACAATACTATGTGCCCCAACACTCCAGAAAAAAGCAGGGGTAGCAATCCTGTTTTCAGACAGTCTCAACTTCAAACCAAGAAGGATCAAATGAAATAAAGAAGGCCACTATATATTGGTTAGGGGAAAAATTCAAGAGGAAGAGGTAACACTAATAAATACCTATGCACCAAACAGGAGCACCCATCTATATAAGACAAATCTTAACGGACGTGAAAAACCTAATGTCCAATAACACAGTCTTAACAAGAGACCTGACACTCCCTTATCTCAAAAAGATAAATCAATCAGACAAAAATTTATCAAAGAATTAGGAAAACTGAACCAGATCTTGGAGCAAATGGACTTCATTTGTCCACTTCGTGGACATATACAGTGTTTTCCACCCAATGACAGCTGAATACACATTTTTTTCTGTTGCACATGGGTCATTTTCTAAAATAGATCACATACTAGTCCATAGGTCATGCTTAGTCTATGCAAGAAAACAGAATTATCCCATGCATGTTATCTGACCACAGTGGAATGAAACTGGAAATAGATGACAAAAGAAATCAGAAAAAAACCTAAATATATGGAAATTAAGCAACACCTTTCTCAGCAATCAATGGGCCATAGATGAAATCAAACAAGAAACTTAACAATATCTATGAAATTCAACAATTCAATGAAAATTCAACCTTAACTTACCAGAATTTATATGATGTAATGAAAGCAGTTTTCTGAGGGAAATACAAAGCTGTGACTTACACATTAGGAATACAGAAAGGGAACAAATAAACACCCAGTGCTGCATCTCCAACATCTAGAAAAGGAAGAGCAAGCCAAACCCAGAGCCCAAAGATGGGAAGAAATCATAAAGACTAGAGCAGAAATTAATTCAATAGAGATGAAGAAAATAGTTCAAAGAATTGATGAATCAAAAACTGGTTCTTTGAAACACTAAATAAAATTAGTATGCTCTTAGGTAACCTCATCAAAAATAGGAAAGAAAAAATTTAAATACAAGCAATAAGGAATGAAAAGGGTATAACTACCACAGACCCAGTGGAAATTCAGATTACCAGTAGGTACTTTAAGAATCTATATGCTCATAGAATAGAAGACACAGGTGAAATAGGCAGATTCCTAGAAAGGTACAAATTACTAAAACTGAATCAAGAAGGTATAACAACTCTCAAAAACCCAATAACAGCCAATGAAATATGAAATGTAATAAAAAGCCTGCTTACAAAGAAAAGTCCAGTTCCTGATGGACTCACAGCTGAATTCCACAACAAATTCAAGGAAGATATAATCCCTGCAGCCCTCAAACTCCTCAATGAAATTGAAAAGGAAGCAATCCTCCCAAAATCATTTCTGGAGGCAAGTATTATATACTGATTCCAAAACCAGGGAAAGACACAACTAAAACATAGAACTATAGGCCAATCTCCCTCATGAACATAGAAGCAAGAATCTTCAATAAAATCCTAGCATATAGAATACGGCAAATCATAAAAATCATACACCATGACCAGGTAGGACATCCCAGGGATGCAAGGATGGTTCAATATTTGCAAATCTATAAATGTAATATACTGTATCAATAGACTGAAATCTAAAAACCACATGATCATCTCAATTGATGCAGAAAAAGCTTTTGACAAAGTCCAACACTCGCTCATGTTCAAAATCCTACAGAAAATTGGAATACATAACCTCTACTTCAATCTGATAAAAACCATGTATGACAACCCAATGGCAAACATAATTCTAAATGGGGAAAACCTGTAATCTTTTACTCTCAGGTCTGGTACAAGGATGTCTTCTATTCACCCCTACTATTCAACATAGTTTTGGAATCATTAGCTATAGCTATTAGACAAGAGGAAGAAATAAAAGGAATAAAAATACATAAAGAAGAAGTTAAATTATCACTATTTGCAGATGACATGATGCTTTACTTGGAAGACCCAAAACCTCCACTAGAATTGATACATGAATTCAATAGCATAGCAGGATACAACGTCAATAGCATTCCTCTACACAGATAATAAACACACTGAGAGGGAAATTAGTGAAACTATACCTTTTACAATAACGCCACGGAAAATGAGATACCTTGGAATTCATCTAACTAAAGAAGTCAAAGATCTTTTCATGGAAAATTACTGTGTCCTAAGAAAAGCGATTATAGAGGATTTAAGAAAATGGAAAGGTATTCCATGCTCCTGGATCGGAAGAACCAATATCATAAAGATGGCCATATTCCCAAAATTGTTATACAGATTTAATATAGTCCCTACCAAACTGCCACCAACATACCTCCCAGACCTAGAGAAATTGTTCTTAATATTTATTTGGAACCAGAAAAGACCTAGAATAGCAAAGGCAATCCTGACCAACAAGGATAAGGCAGGAGGCATTACAATTCCTGACTTAAAACTATACTACAAACCTACTGTGATATAATCAACATGGTATTGGCAACGAAATAGACATGAGGATCAATGAAATAGACTAGAAGTTGCAGAGGCCTCTACGAACTGGCCATTCAGCCACCTGATCTTCGACAAAGGGGCCAAACATGGTCACTGGAAGAGAGATATCCTCTTTAGCAATTGGTTCTAGAAAAACTAGATCTCTACATGCCAAAAACTAAAACTTGATCCACATTTATCACCATGCACTAAGCTAAAGTCAAAATGGATTAAAGATCTAAACATTAAAACAGAAACACTCAATATCCTGGAAGAGAAACTAGGAAGAACTCTTGAAGACATAGGGGTACGCAAAGAGTTCATGAACAAACATGAATTCACACAGGAAACACTTGAAAGAACTAACAACTGGGACCAACTCTAAGTGAGAAGTTTTTGCACATGAAAAGAAAAAAATCTTAACTAATAAGCACTCTGACAAAGGTCTGCTCTCTAGAATTTGTAAAGAACTAAAGTACATTAGGGCCCCAAAATTTAAAGACTCAATCCAGAAATGGGCATCTGAGATGAATACACACTTCTCAGAAGACAAAATTAAAGAAGCGAATAAATATATGAAAAAATGCTTCACATCACTAGCCATGCATGAAATGCAAATTAAAACAATGCTGAGATACCATCTCACCCCAGAAAGAATGGCTATCATAAGGAAATCAACCAACAACAAATGTTGGAGAGGATGTGGGAAAAAGGGAACTTTTCTCCACTGCTGGTGGGAATGTAGAGTGGTGCAACCATTATGGAAATCAGTATGGAAACTCCTTTAAAAAATAGGACTGGAAATTCCATTCAAGCCAGATATCCCCTATTGGGGATTTTCCTGGAGGAACTGAAAACACCACATCATAGTGATATATTTGTACTCATGTTTATAGCTGCACAATTTGTGATAGCCAAATCTTGCAAACCACCAAGCAGCCCATCTCATGAGGAATGGTTGTAAAAGATGTGGTATTTTTATACAGTGGAGTATTACTCAGCTATAAAGAATGATAATTATGAAGCATTTATATTTAAGTGGATGCCACTCAAAGATATAATCATAAGTGAAATAAACCAGACCTACATGTGCAAATATCATATAGCCTGCCTAGTTTAAGAAATCAAAAGAAGAAATACAAATACAAAGATACAACACAATTAAAAGGAAAGTGAGAACTTGAGGATTGTACAAGAAGAGGGTAAAGAGAAAAATTGGGAAACAGGACAGGGACAAAGACATACATTTGTATACATAAGATGGGCAAGGCAATGATCCTGAGAAACATCAGCAGGTTTTTGAAAGTAGCCCTTAATTAGTAGTATACTCAACTTGACTATCTATATGTGCTGATATCTGTGAACCAAACAACTGCACTGAAGATAGCAATGTGTAATAGAAGGGTCATGCTTGGTATGCCTGTCATTCTGGTCTGCTAAATATATGCTTCTTGTCATGACATACCAATTATTACCATACAATCTCACATGTAACAGCTTTTTTTTTAATGGGTAATAAATGAAAATAAAAAAGAGACACAAGAAAAAAATGTCACAGCACAGACCTGCTTCAATGCTATACATGTTTAGATCTCTAAATTTCTGTGTAAAAATATGGGTCTATTCCTATTTTTTAAATTGTTTTCCTCACGTTCTGTAAGGACTTAAAGTGCAAACATGAATACTTGATGGAAAATACCTGTCCCACATTATGCCTAGGATGTTTGATATTAAGACAGATAGTGAGGGTAAACCAAACTGCATATGTTACAAGGTAATAATCAGCTTCTCCTCTGGAAGGTTAACAACCTAAGTTTGCAGATCAAAAACTGTAGAAAAGGAAGGCCTGCCAGGTCAGCCAACATTTTGGCCCTAGCCTTTCAAGGTCAGTGAAGACTCAGGACATAGGAGAACCTGGACTGTAACATCATGGAACTCAGCTGTGCCCCAAATTTTCTGATGAAGGAGATTATGAGGCCACAGAGGAATGAGATTGATGATGTATAGTGTGCCTAAGGAGAGTCACATGGAGAGAAAACTTTCTCTCAGGCTTTCACAGAGAGCAAATTTGTCAAGCAATGGCCATGACTCACCCACAGGGCTGACACTGACAAAGGATCTACAAGGTATGGTACAGGGTTACAGAATAAATCCTGAGGGGACTTGACTGACCTTGTCAGATACAAAAGTTGCATTTCTTGTTATATAGGTATTGTTTTTTCTCAGTCTTACATGTAGCAGAAAAGTATTAAAAAAGAGGGATATAAAGTAAAGCCATATTAATATGCTGAACTGTAAAAGGCTCTAGTCAACAAATTCTGTGGACAACCCACTACTATTGTGGACTGCTAGACTGTGTTGGAGTGTTTTGCTGAATTCAAGCACCTATAGTATTTAAATGCCAATAGAATACCTATCTCAGATAGGACTAAACAAAAAAAAGGGAAACAAAGGAAGAACCATTTTGTGTTTGAATATACAGAATAGTTAGGACAGATATACAGCTACTTTTGCTTAATTCTATGGGAAGAAAGATTTATACTAATAGTGTTTGGACAGTATATCCTGCCTACTTCTTGTACTATGGATAACCACTAAGAAGATAACAATGTAAAATGTATTAATTATTGATAATGTCCTATTAATCAGATTTGAAACTGTGTTATTGGTATTTGTCTCTCAATAGAATAAAATAAAATAAAAAGAGAACAGTATCGTGCAATGGGCAAAGACACAAACTTGGGATTACTGCCACATGGTAGGGTAAATCTGCATTTACCAGCTATGATTTGTGCTTCAATTTCCACATTTATAAAATGGAAATAACTATGACATTGTTTTGCATAAAAATATTATATTACTATATGAGTTAAAATGTAGAGAGTCCTTAGAAAAGTGCCTGTTATATACTTAGTACTATTTATTTATACTTTTACTATTGTATGAACATTGGCATATGTGATTTTATCACTTGATTTGCTCTGCTACACTATTTCTGAAGTTCTATTGTAATTTTTACTAAACAATTAAATCTAAAAAGTTGAAAAAAAAGACAGAGACAGAGAGCGAGAGACATGCAAACTCAAAAGTTCCACTAATATAAAGTCATAAGGATACCGAAGTGAACTTCACTTAAAATGTTGTTAGGGCATTGGGTTATTGGGAGTAAGTAATGCAGTATTGTTCAAATGATTACCCTTGTGCATTTTCCCTTGGGTTTCTCCTAAGCCCTGGAAATAGAGGAACTGTATTCTCTGAACTGTTAACCTTATACATTTTAAGAAACTAAGTCTTTTCTTCCTCCCTGCCCCATAGCTCATGAGAAAGAGTGTTGTATCTTCATTGCCTTCCATAGAAGGTCAGCAGTTGTGCTTTGGTGTTCTCCACATCCAAGGTTGAAGCAGCAGTGCTCACCACACCCCCTAACCCTCTCTTCTCAGATTCCTCAATTGCTGCAGACTTGAGTGGGCCATTAGATCAGTGCTCCTCAGAGTGAGTGTCTCACCTACCAGCTGTGATCCCCTTTCCACGTGCTCTCCTGCTCTTCTGCTGGCCAAGTGGAGAGATCCCAAAGAGCTGCAGAAGATGGGGCTAGGAGAAGGACCACACCTGGATCCCTGAAGGACTGCATGGTTTAGTGACTATTCTATGGGAATGGAACAAGTGTGGGACTGAACTTTTCTGTGCTGAGATACCACAATTTTGAACCTGTTAAGCAGTTAGACTACCATGCCTGACACAACCATCAAAGGTGCTTCAGAAAGCAGGATGGAGGGCTGGGGAGATAGCTCAGTAGAATAAGTGCTTGCATCACAAGCACAGGGTCCTGAGTTCAATCCCCAGTACTGTGAAAAAAAGAACTGCAATTTCAAAGCCAGAGAAATGGCTCAGTGGAATAAGCACTTCCCTAGCAAGTGCAAGGGCCTGAGTTCAATCCCTAGTTCTGCCAAAAAAGAAAAAGAAAGAAAAGAAAAAGGAGAAGGAGAAGAAGGAGAAGGGGAAGGGGAAGAAGAAGAAGAAGAAGAAGAAGAAGAAGAAGAAGAAGAAGAAGAAGAAGAAGAAGAAGAAGAAGAAGAAGAAGAAGAAGAAGAAGAAGAAGAAGAAGAAGAAGAAGAAGAAGAAGAAGAAGAGGGAAGGATGGATATTGATGTACCTATAAGCTAAGAAGAGGTCAATTAGGCAAGGGAAATGGAAATTATGTGTCTAATGACTCCCAAGGGCTTTGTGTTGCTCATTAATCATGTGGCAAATATGTTTAAATGAACATAGACAACTAAGGTTCAACAAATATCTCAGGGGAAGGGTTGAGGCTTGAACCAGACTGTTTTTTGTTTGTTTGTTTGGTGGAATAGGAGATTGAACTCAGACCCTTGTGCTTGCCAGGGAAGCACTTATTCCACTGAGCCATCTCCCTGGTCCCATAATGATTGCATTTATTTGCGGAGTTGTTTCATGTACATAACTTTTTTTTTTTTTTTTGTGGAACCAGGGATTGAACTCAGGCCCTTGCACTTGCCAGACAAGCGCTTATTCAACTGAGCTATCTCCCCAGCCCATATTTTTTTTCAAATTATTGATGCTTCATTTGGGTCCAGCACAAAGGATGAAGGAAAAATCAAAGTTAAAGACATTTCAGGGAAAAGTGTGATGGAATTAAAGGGGAGAAATTCAGAGGTTCCTCTCAGAGTTCTAATTCCCCCAGGTATTAGAGATTTGAAATTATTATTATTGTTGTGATGATGATGAAATGATGAAAATGATCTCAACCACCACCACAATAGAGGACAGTGACAACCACGACAAGGATGATATAATGATCAATGCTGACACCAGACAAAGCTCTTGGGGTTCCTAAGAGTTTTCCCTACCCACTTCTTCTCCCTGTCCCTTCTCAGCCCAGGTCTAATTTGTTCTCCCTGACAGTGTCTGTCAGAGACTGGATTCCTGCCTACTAACTCCAGCTCTGCTGCCCAAGCCCAATAGCCCAGGAAAAATGCTTTGCTCTGCTCTGATGCGTAAAAAATTCTTCACTCTTGGCCTCCATGTGGGCCTTTGGCCATAGTCCTTTCAATTTCCTGTGTCCTTCACAGCATGGTTCTCCCAGCACTGAAACTTGTTGGATTCCTTATTCAGAGCTTAATAGAGCTGCATGTTTATGACTCTTCAATAAACTTATATGTGCTTAAAATAATATCCTTATTGTGATGTCCATGCCTCTGCACAATGAAGCCACTGCCCCTCTTAGGCTAACACCTTGATCTGATGAGATTGGGTAATTCAGGGTGCCATGGCTGTAGACTAACACCTTGATCTGACTCCTACCCTTACTCACTGCAGTCAATTCTGATTTTTCAGTTCCTAAGAGATGCAAGCTTCTTTCCAAGCCTTTTGATGTGCTGTTTCCCCTGTCTGGAAACACTGTTCCCTCAGCTCATGCCATCGGAGCCTCTTGACTTTCTTAGCTGTCAGCCTGGAAGCTACCTCTCAGAAGAACCTCTCTGACCCATGCACTTTAAGTAGCCTCCATATTGGTCACCACTCGTGTCCTTTCAGCTTCTCAGTCTCCCTCTTACTGCAGCCATTGCAAGGACGGGGATCTTGTCCTGGTGCCTTCTGGCAGCCCCCAGCTTAGATGCCCCTGATTCTTTCAGTTTCTGCTCCAGGCTTTCTCCAGTGCTGCGGTGGGGACTTTGCCTGTGAAGTCTGGAAATGTGAAGAAACAAATGACCCATGAGGAGTGGGAGCTGGTGGACCAGTGGTCATCTCTTTCATTCCTTAGGTGAGCAGATCTGACCTAGAATCCACTTGGCTCTTTGGTGTCCTAGCAGGATTGTCCCCACTGCCCCCAACTTGGCAATGTATCTAAATTTCAGTTTTTCTCCTTGTTTTGCTTTCCTTTCCCTAGTTTCTCCTCCTCTTCCCTGGGATCATTTCCTAAAATAAACAACCTCCATATAATCCTTTGTGAAGATTTCCAAAGAACTCAAATTTCAAGTCCTCTTATTTAATATTACAAGAGCTCCACCTCTCTGTTAGCTCTTCCTACACCTTACATTAATCCTGTTGATTTCTACCTTTTTAAAAAATCTGTCTGGATTAGAATCTAAGCATCAGAGAGCAGGAGGCTCGTCAGTTTTCAATTGTCTTCTCAGGTCCTCATGCGTAATTCCTGGCAAGACACACTACAGCTAAATATATATTCATGAATCACAAAGTGCCATGTTCTATTTTAAGAATCACATTTGTACTCCAGGCATTGAGAGGCAATATGTCCCCCAGGTTGAGAGCATTTTTTCTGGAGCTTGACTTTCTCAAGTCAGTTCCTGATGGCCATATAAGTAGCTCAGTAGTCTCGAGGAGGTTACCAAGCTAGGCAGGACACTAATTTATCCATCCGCAAAGTGGGGTTGATAATGGTACCCGGCAGTCAGTGCTGTTATGATGCTTCAATAGATTACGTAAAGCACTCAGGACAATGCTGAGTACACAGTAACCTCTTGCAACTCTCTCTCTCTCTCTCTCTCTCTCTCTCTCTCTCCCCCTCTGTCTCTCTGCCTCTCTCTGTCCCCTTCTTTTCTTCTTTTCTTTCTTACTTCTTTTCTTTCTCTCTTTTCCTCCCTTCCCCTTTTAGTAATCATTTAACTAAAATTCAAACTTGCATAAATATGCTATCCATTTCAGCTCTTCCCCATTTAGCAGTCCTTTAGCTCTATTTTCTAAGTATACTTGGATTGACTATCAGCCAAGTGACACAGTTAAGAATCAGCTGACTTAGTTGCATACATAGTGCTTTAAATACTCTGTGTGTCTTAATCTGACCTAAGAAGTGCACCTTTCTGTCCTCTACTCCATTCCTCCCCAGTCAGGAGCAAAGAAACAAGGCCTTTTGCTTCCATGTAGAAGGAGCTCATGCCCCATTCATATTGGCTCTCTGTAGGCAACTCTATAAGGGAATTTGTGTTTATTTTGGGACTAAAGAATGTTTATACTATAGTGACAGCAAGCTCCTCATCTACAGAGACACTCCAAGAAAGAAAAATCCACTCTTCTGCTTTGGTTTCCAAGCTGACCTTCAAATGACTTTTAGAAACATTTCTTAAATCCTTTCACCTCTTAGGAGGAAAAAACCAAAGTGGAGTTTTTTCATGTTTAGAGGTTCAGTGTAAGACAAAGAGACTGTGTGTCCGCCTGTGGGAGGCAGAGATGTTGATGCCTGGATGTTATTCTTGGGCTGTGCAAGGGCAGCAAGGCTGGAATTTTGTCATTGTTACTTAAGCCTCCTCAATTGCAAAGAATTGCTCACCCCCCTCCTCTCCTGACTTCCCTCTTCACTTTCCCCTCTGACTAATCTCTACCTTCGTGAGAGCCAAGACAGGTGGCCAGGCCTGGTGGGTCAGGTCTGAGTCAGGTGAGTGTCTGGGTGCACGCCTGTGAGACAAGGTGACGAAGCCAGGGAGGCTGTGTCAGGATTTCCCTTCTAATCCAGGGCCTTAGTGTAGTAGGCTAAAATAAGAACAGGCTGTAGGGGCATCACCAGGTGCTAGGCAGTACTGATGGCAAGAGGTGCACTAGGTTTGGGCCCTGAGTCTGCTCAAACTGGCGGTGTGAACTCTGTCCTCTTTCAGCTTTGTTTCCTGGAGATGAGACCAGTGCGGTTCTAACTGGATTTGCATTTGATACAGGCAGCCAGTGACTCAGCAAGAAATTTTAGCCTTTTGTTGTGCATAATTTGGATCCACCCACATCTCACCAGTGAATGATCCCAGACCCTAAAAAACGCATCAAGGAAACTTTTACTGTAACTTTAGCAGTTGAAGACTGATTTTTAGTGCCATTATTTTCTTGTCTATTACATTAATATTTAATTCAACTGTTTTGTTTTGCTCTTTATCTTCATTTATGTTTTTCTTTGTTCTTTATCTACACATTCAGACTGGAACTTAACCTGGACATGGCCTATCCTTAGTAACATGGATGGATGAGTTTTATAAAAACATTAAGATCTCCTGAAATTCTATATGCATATGTACACATAAACATGTGTGTGCGTGTCTGTCTGTCTGTCTGTCTGTCTGTATTCATGTGTATGGCACTGAATTTAAAGTACATAATACTTTTTCGCAAGTTCTGTCAAGCTATTCATGACTGGCAATTTTGTTGAGTTATGTGCTATTTATCTCCACTGCTTTCTGGCTTTGTTGCCATTCCTGTTTATATTGTTGCACAGAGCAGAATTTTAAGAACACCTCCAGGTATTTTTCAGTGTAGCCAGTAAACAGCTTTAGCTGACACCTCCAGTGTGGCACGGTGATCCAAGCCAACACAAACAGGGAGTGGGAGGTTTGCTGACAGTTCTGGGCCCTGAGAGCTCAGGACTGGTTTGGTGAGGCCAAGTTGAAATCAAGCAGTGACTCGCAAAGGAGCCAGGGAGGACTCAGTCATGTTTCCTCTTGTACAAGCTCCTTCCATAAGGAAAGGAAATTCTAGAACAGGCTGGGTCCTACGCTGGTCTAAGCAAGGGAAGAAACTTGCACGATGCAGGTGAGCTGAGTTCTCCCGATCCTGACAACTTGCTTAGGGTCTCCATGCTGTAGAAACACTGGGTTCTCCTGTTCGGTGTGTGTGTGAGAGGGCTGTACCTGAAACACCAGCATTATTCTGTATATTTATTGAGATCCAGATTGGACCATTAAAACAGTGAGATTTCCAATCACAGTGGATTAATAAAAACACTTGGCCGGTGCCCTATATGTTAGGAACCCTGATCATATAAAGTACTCACTGCCATCAGTGTGTTCTTGTTGTCTTTAAAATGAAGCTATTCTGCTCTTGACTTTAACACCTTCTTCTTAGAAACCTCTGCACCATGAGAGCCAAGTGGAGGAAGAAGCGAATGCACAGACGGAAATGCAAAAGAAGAAAGATGAGACAGACATCCAAGTAAAATAGCTGTACACCCATGGAGGCCAAAAGAACAGAAACAAAGAATGCGGGAGGCAGACAATGCTGGTGCAAGGTTTGGACTGCATGCTGCCTAGAATGTCTCAATGGATTAGAACCTCACTGCCATCTGATCGCCAAGACTACCTCAAAGAGAGAGCCACCTGGTTCAAACTAAGCAGTCTTCTATTTTTTTGCCCCGGACCTGTGGCATCCTAGATTATTTCTTTTCTTGCTTTGGGCTGAGTGTAAAGCATGTACAATAAATCATCTCTTCTGTGTTAAAAAAAAAAAAAAAAAAAGTGAAGCTATTCTGTAGCTGTACCCTCAGACAAAGCACTAAGAATACTTGCCGAGGCCACGTTTAGAAGCCAGTGGTGGATGCCCCACATCCTCTGGCCATTTTCTGTACTCCAGCTGGCTCTAGACCACAAGAGTGCTCATGCTTAGGTTGCTCTGGCTTCCTGGTGGTATGCTTTGCATGCAGGGTTAGGCACTAGTGCCAGGATATTGCTAGAGAGCAAGCAGCCAGCAGCCAGGGTGAGCTGATGTGCACATACTCCAGCTTCCTCGATCCTTGGGTGGGACACTCAAGGAATCTCTATCACTCCACAGGGGTGGGGTGACTGAGCTGCAGTCACCCACATTGGTAACCAGCTCCCTGGCCTCTCCTGCCTTGCATGTCTTATTTCTCCTATTTGCGTGATTCTCCTGGGATCGCTACCTAAATTAAACTAAATCACTGCTTGAATTTAGTATCTGCTCCTGGGAAAACTGAACGGTGATATTCTCGTCCTTGCCACACACTTGTATCTGATCACTGTAACCTGACCACAGGCTCCTAGTGATCCGAAGAGCCCTTGCCCTTCCCTTGCCATGCCCTGTCCACCCTGCTTCATTTCTCACTTTCCACAATGACATATGTGCCAGGGCAAACCAGTTGCAGACTTCTTCATCCTTCATATCCAGGCCCTGCCATGCATACGCTGATGTATACAGAGACCCAAGAACTGTAGACAGCAAAAGCTGGAAGCATCGTGGCAGAGAACACAGTTGTCCTCAGAGCTTGCCAGTTGCTTTCAGGCTTGTTCTGATGCCTCCTGGTCCCATGCAGGCGGCACAGTGCTCCTGTGTTGTGCCTGGATTCTGATTGCACAGTCCAAGGCAGTGAGCAGGACCTCGGTGCAAAGCTTTCTCCTGCTATGACACGTAGCATTGTCTTTCTGTTTCCTGCCCCAGTAGGGAAAGATGGAAGTTTTTTCATGAAGACAGGAAATACCTTCTCAACAGCTTTGAAAACCAGACAAAATGACCTTAAAAGAGCAGGCCTCTTGGGTGAGGAGAGCTATGTGGGCTGAATCTTCAACTGCAAGATTAACAGCAGTGCTCTGTGGCCACACCCTGCAATTTTACACACAGAAGAAATCAACTTGGTGAAGTAAGCTCCTTGTCACCTTCCTTAAGATGTTCTGTCACTTCTCTGATGCAGTTATGCAAGATTCGGCAAGGAGACTCACGTAGTCCTGCCCTGGCGGGATGCCAGTGTGCACCAGCCCAGCCACATCCGTCCATGGTTAAGCAGAGTGGCATGGCTCTGTCTGTCTCTGGTCACCTTGTCCAGGAGTCTGAATACTTGCATGAAGTACACATTTTGATGTTAGGACACAAGTTGTTTTGTGTCTGCACCACACAATCAGTTAGTAACTGATTGTACCAGTTCTTTCCAAATCTCTCAGCAGTGAGTCACTGTGCCTCTGCCTTTTAGGCCACACACGGGCAGCAAAAATACCTTGTCATCAAGGTAGCACTCACAAGACCTTTTGCAAGAAGATAGTCAGTGGAGGGAAGCAGCATCAAAACATGAAAAGTGATGCAAAGGAACCAGACACAAGAACACAGGAAGTGAAATTCAAGTTGAACACAAATGAAGCCAGGAAGCCCAAGTTCAGACAGGAAGGACAACAATGTTCTAGACTCTACCTGAGCAACAAAAAGGAGCTGAATGAGGATGAAGTTACTGACATAAATAAGTAAGAGATGAAGGGAGAGTGATGTCTTAGTGACACCAGAAAAAATAATCATATTAATGCAATGCTCAAAAATACTTCATGGTGAGCCGGCTAGATAGCTCAGGGACTAAAGAGCCTGCTTCAGCAGAGTGTAGTGGCCAGGTTCGATCCCTGGCATGCCATGCCGGCCCCACCCCCAGGGTACACTGAGATGGCGATTGAGACTGTGCATGGTGGTGTGCACCTATAATCCCAGTACATGGGAGGCTGAAAACAGGAGAATCACTATGAGTTCGATCTATGTAATGAGACCCTATAGACCCTAGAAACCCTGTAGACCCTATAGACTCTCAACCAAACACTTAAAAAAAAAAAAAAAAGATACTTGATGGCATTGAAAGTGTGAAGGACAAAATGCCAGAATTGAATCCAAATTTAGAGGCAACTGAACATTCATCAAAGAGGAGAGGAGACATTGGCTCAGTATTATAAGCTATATGACAAAAAGACAGAGCTGTGAATATGTGGTATATTTCTCCTATACACTATGATGCTTTGACACCTAAAACCCTTCCAGACTCAGAAGAGATGGTCCCTTCTCGAGTAGCTTTTCCTGAGAGAAAGGACTCAATCAGGAGTCTGCTCTGACATGGAAACTCCCAGGTCAGAGCCAGGCCTCCTCACCTTAGCCCCGGAGCCCCGGGTGCCCATATTCCTCTGCCTTAGTCACCCCAGCACCATCACCAGGGGAGCAGGTCCCCATGGCATAGGACCCCCTGGAATTATTCAAACCAGTTCCCGAGAACTTTTGCCATCCTTGCTTTCCTCTTCCTTGAGAAACCAGGATGAAGGCTCAGGCCTAAGCCTTGCCCCAGCTCCCCACCCCCTGAGGTTTCCTCACATGCTGTGCCTCTGGTGGCCAGGACCCATGTCCCCAGCACTGTATGCTCCATTTCCTTGAGCCTGCCTCTGCATCCTCCTATACACAAGACTGAGCAGCACATAAAAGCAGAGAACACACTCTGCTGCACAAAGAAAACTCTAATTTTCGATACTATTTCTAGTCTGTTGAGTTAGCATATGTAGATAAATATTTGCTTTACTAATTTTATAGTGTACCATTTTAATAACCTGTGCAGAATTGTGAATATTTTGATGGTAATTTATAATTTTTTTCTTTAGAGATTATCATTTTGTAAGGTTTCTGCCTGCACAGGCATTTTTATGGTCCTGCTCTGCCCCGCTAAGTGAAAACTGCATGTACTTGAAGTTTTACCTCATTTAAGAGAGGACAGTGATAAGCTGGTGAGATAGCTCAGTAGAATAAGTACCTGCCTGGCAAGCACATGATCCTGAATTCAATCCCTGGTACTGCAAAAGATAAAAAAATAAAAGAATGGTGAAACATGACGGCTGTGGATCTGGGATGCTGGGGTTCGTGTCCTGACTTGTTTGAAATTGTTCGCTGTCTTCTCTTGGTCAAGTGAACCAACTCATTCAAAGCATGCTTTTTATTTTTTAATCTCAACAACAACAACCACCCACCACAAAAGAAATAATAATACTACACACAGTGTTCTGGTAGTAATAGGTGAATAGGCTTCAGGAAATGTGCCTGAGACTCAAGAAACATTCCATAAACAAGCTCTATCAAAGTGGAGATCTTACCTCTCTTCCTCATTGTAATACTCTCCCACTTAGAGCAAAGCCTGACATATCATAGCCTCTCAGTAAATATTTGGGGCACAAAAGTGTTAGTAATCATATTTAACATTCAATAAATGTCAGGGACCTAGGTGGTATTTTTTTTTCTTTTCTTGTTTTCAAGATGCCCTATAGTTTTATAGAGCTTAAAAAATCATAGGACCCAGTTTTAGAGTGAAGTCATGAATGGTCACTTCTGTCTTGTTTGTGCCTGCCCATTGGATCCCTCAATGAGGTTAACCTTTTCAATACAAATAACAAATTTCTATAGATCTATAGGAAAATCTGAAGATATCAAAAATGAGAAAAGAACAATTAATTTTACCGAAAAGTATAGCATTCTGCTATGCTGGCTCCGTTCATTTTCCCTAATATAATTTCCTACTCCTCAAAGGTACCTACCTTCTCTCTCTTCCTATGACAAAACGAAGCTCTCACCCCTATCTCCTTCACTCCCGTGCATGACAAATCCATCAGTACATCTTTTTCTCTTGCTAATGGGTCTGTTGTTAAATTAGTTCCAAAAACCTTCAGGAGAAGAGGAAGCTTTGCTTCAGCCTCTTATTATTTCATCTGCAATGCTCACAACAGCTTTGCGTGGTAGGTCTGATTAGGTCCATTTATGGACAAGAAAATGAGGTTCAAAGATCTAGGCACCTTTCTTACAGCACCTGGTAGTAATG
Source organism: Ctenomys sociabilis (assembly GCA_004027165.1). NCBI lineage: Eukaryota > Metazoa > Chordata > Mammalia > Rodentia > Ctenomyidae > Ctenomys > Ctenomys sociabilis. The sequence goes on along the minus strand of PVKA01013345.1, from coordinate 33,503 downwards.
AAGAGCTATTTCACAGTTTAACCTATATTTTTCTACCCAATTATTTTGATTATTCCATGTTTGGTTGAGTCTTAAGTTTTTAGTTAAGTTTTCTGCATTTAAAATTTAAAAAAAAAAATGTTTAGTGGCACTGATAAAAAAACAATCAAGCATGGCTTACAAGAAATCAGCAACTTTAATACTAGTTTATATTCCTGCTCATTTAATAAAGTTGTATGTCAAAATTAAAATGAAATACCAGTAACATATCATAGATTTAAGTTGAAAAAGAGGATAGTAAGACTTTTGGTTGTTCTTTTCTTAAAGTCTGAAGTCAAAAATTTACTGAAGTCAAAGAATTTACTTTGGTTAATTATTAATTGTCATTCATGCTTTAAATATTATAATGTTGAATGTTTTTAACAAATGAATACCTTCTTTGCAGATGTTAATATTTGTTTCAGTTAAGGAACAGGGAAAGTCATTGTTTTGCCCAGTTGATATGGAAAACCCAGCACACATCCAACATTCTCTGGGAAAGGAAGAGGAAGGCTCTCATATCAGATGTTTTGGAAAGAAGGTAAATGTGGAATGAGCTGGAAGTTCTAGAAGGGAACTTTCCAAAAGCACTGTTATTGATTCTTGTTGAATATTCATGAAGTTGGAGCTTTCTGTCTCTAATTGCCCAAACTCCCAGGCTGGCACCCTGCAGTCAATGGTTTTCTGGTTATTTTCTTGAGGGTTTGGTAAGGATGTTTTTGCTGCCTTTGGCATAGTGTGTGTGTTCAGGCCCTGGGTGTGTGGAGAGTGCTGCCTGCAGGGCCTGTTTGCACTGGATTCTGTCCAGAGGGCCAAGCTCCTCCGGGATGACTCTTCCCCACAAAGGCAAAAGGCCTCGCTCCTCTGCAGGGCCTGTTCCTTTCACTACTCACCCTGCTGGTTTATTTGGGTTTTGACCTCAGAGTGATCTGGAAGCCCCCAGGAAAGCTAAGCCATTAGATCTGCAGCAAAGAAAGCCTCCTGAGTAGCCAGTAAAGAAGCAGGGAGAGATGTTTGGCTGGGCCGCAGTATCCTGCCTTCCTTTCCAAGGTTCAAGAGGTTATGTGGTCAGTGACTTCTGCCGCCTGCTCTACAAGACTGCTGCCACCCAGAGAGTTTAAAGGAAGGCATCTTCCAGCCATGCTGGAGAAGTTTCCAAAATGAAGGGGGCCCCCTCATGCACACTTAAGAGAGGAAAGCATGTTCCAATGGGGAAAACATTAGGGACATATAGTTGGCCCTACTTCGAGTCCACCTTATTAACTAGATGGGAGTTTCCGTCCCAGTAGGGGCTCAGGGTGCTTCAGACTGACCTTCTGGAAACATAGTCAGGGCTCTCCTGGCTCAGCTGTAATAATATTAACCATGATATGAATTCCATCAACATCTTTCAGCCTGAGAGGAAGTTTAGCTTGGCTGATTTAAACTTCAAGTGGAGAAAGAAAAGCTTTTCCCTTGTTCTGGTTAGGCAGCAGTTTTGAGTTAGATATTATAGTCACCTACACTTATTTATATGTGGAAAATGCAGTCTCATGTATTCACAACAATTTTTGGCAGCCTTTATCAAAATCCCAAGTGATGTGGAAGAGGGTTGTAAATTATTTCCAGGCTTGCATTATTTATTTTCCTTCTGGACTCTTTCCCGGTGTATAATGCGTGGTCTTATATGCAGGAAGATGGCCAGGTAACAGCTCCAAACACTCGCTTGAAAGGACATTTTTATGTAGATAATAAGAGGTAGGGAGAGAGATCTTTCTCAAATGGGAAAAGGATCCAGAGGGGGAGTGAGGAGGGAGGTCAGGAGAGAAAGAGGCTGAAAGAAGGAATTAAATGTGTGTTGCAACGCACCAACTACACACAGGAATGTAAATGTTATGTACTCACACACACTTACTAATACGAGTAAATAAATAAAATTTAGAAGTAAAGTTATAGTTACAAAATTTAAAAATAGCCAAAAGAATTTTTTAGAGATGCTAGAAAGCCCATGTACCATAATAATAAAAGCAATTAATGTGTGATAGAATGGCAATGTCTGCGAATTTCTTCTTAGAAGGCCAGAGAACATGGTTTTGGGTTTCATGCCATTAGGATTTGGTCACAACCCTTGTGTTGCCATTGTAATGCAAAAGGGGCCATGGACAAGACTTGAAATAATAGATGAGGCTGTCTTCCAATGAAAACTTTATTTGCGAAAACAAGCAGCTCTTCCTAGGCCTATGGTTTGCAACCCTTGCGTTGTTGTCCAGTTGATATGTACACCTGGCAGGTGGCTTTCAGATGAAAAGCAAAGGAAAACTAAATGAAAAGAAAGCCAGAAAACTAAAGGAAAGATATCAGATAATCTTTCATCACTGGTAGAAGTAAAGATAGTCTGCAGTCTTCCTTTGCATATGGGGACCCTCATAAGTTGTAATTTATGAGGTTCCACAGACTCTAAGTCTCCACGTGCCTTGAGAAGGGGGGTGTGTACAGTAGTCCCCATCCCTGACACACAGTAAGGTCTCCAGGAGTCTTATTATGGGTAGATGAAAGTACAGTAACACCTCGGTTGTTGGATGGTTCCACGTTCTAACTTCCCACTACTCAAACGGAAAAGGTAAAAGAAAAATCTGCTTGGTATTTACAACTTTGCTCAAAACCAAACATCTGAACTGAAAATACCTGCATGGACCCAGAGGGAGTCATGCATTGTGCCTTGCATGGACACAAAGGGAGATTCTTCAGCTACCAGTGCTAGCAGCTCAGACACCATAGCATGTGCGTGCGCGTGTGTGCATGTGTGTGTGCTCTAATTTGTGTAAAATGTTGTAACCATGGCTCAAAAGAAAGTTACTGATACCAGCAGTAAATCTCAGAGTAAAACTGAGGACCACAATAAAATTAAAGGGCAAATTTATTTTGAGGTATGTGAAAGTCTTGGAATAATGAATTTGTAAGTATATTTGGGGGTCTCAGAACCCATTATTTGGTTTTCTCTTATTTCTTCTGAGTAAAAATATGTTCCGTTCTGAAACTTCTCAGTGTTCAAGCATGGATTTGGAAGGAATGAGGTTGGACGAGCGAAGTGTCACTATAATAGGAGGACCCGTGGAAGGGCCAAGTACAGAAGGAGGTGTGGGGGGGGGAATGTTAGCTTCTAATGTGTCGAAGTGCTTACGTGACCCAACGTGATGCAGCTTATAACTCATCTGTGTATCTATATGATACTCTAAAAGTCATCGAGACATTCGACTTGGCTTTGTATGCGGAGGATGTTTTCAGTAGGTCCTTGCAAGTGCAAAGGGAAGAGGTCTGTCCAAAAGTCTGAGAAAAGGGTTTTGTGAATTGCAAAGCAGAATCAAAATGGTCATTAGCTTCCGCAGGGAAGGGCAGGTCTCCCAGAGCAGTCCCAGGAGATGGCCTTTTTTCCTACTTTTTGTCATTTGAGTTCTTAAAATTGTTCTCAGTTTGGACCAAATCAACCTGAAATGGTCTGTGATTCAAATTTCCACTCTGCAAATCTGAGCAACATGGAAAGTGTAGGAACTGGACCATCTGGAGATAATTTATAAGTAACACTGGCCTTTCAAATGGTCTCTGGCTTCCCAAAGAGTTCTCTCTCTGTCCATCAGCGGGAGTGCTGCCAAGACACAAATCATTGAATTGGTTCAGGGATACTGAAGTTTCTGGTGGGAGCTTCTTATCTCCCATTCTCTTAAGAATTGGGGATGCTTCATTGAAACATTTGTTTTTCTAATGTAAATGCAAGCAAGAAGTTACTGTCCATCTTCAGGTTGGGAAAGACTTTCTGGATTTTATTGTGTGAGTCACTCAGATTTTATTTTGTCTCTTTCTAAAATTTTAAAATTATCTCTTTCAATAATTTTGAAACATGAATCAAATACTAAGTAGAACCTGAAAACTCTCAGGTACATGGTAAGGTGTGAGGATACTAACATATTACTAAGACCTTTTTCTCCTTTTGAACCAAATCACACTGACATGTCGGGGAATCATTACTGCCATTTCTCCTTGTCTGCCTGTGTCTAAAGTAAGTCCTAGGCAGTGAATGCATCTCCAAAGAAACAGTCTCAGCTCTGCCAAACAGTGCAGTGTGGTTGCATGGGGCAGAAAGTGCTATGGGACCCAGGCAGACAAAGCCAAATGGTTGATGGGCCTAGGTACTGACACCCGCTGCTAGTCCTCTGTCTCCACCCTGTTCATAGGCCGACCTAGCTACCTAGTGCGTTCACACCCCTGAGATAAGGGCAAGTCTCACCAGACCTCACTATTGCTCAGGGCAAAGCGAAGTTAAAAAATCATCGAGTTCAAAGGAGGCCCCACAGCCTGGAATCTCTGTTTCACAGCAGGTTTCTCCCCGCCAGCTGTGTGTCCACAGCCCTTCCCAGCCCTGACTGGATCCTCTGGGTTTTGCTGGGATATCTAAGCTGGAATGTATTTATATTGCTTCTTAAGGACCTACTGACATCAGGTGACATAATTGACTGGTCCTAGAAAGATTTGTATCCCTCCCTACTGCATTAGAAATCAGAAATAGGAGGATTGAGGTACAAGCTCGTTCATTTGAGAAACAGTACAACGTAGAGATGTTACTTAAAACGTCATAGTATGGGGTTTCTGTGGAGACAGAATTCATGCCTGTCTCTGAGAGATGACTTTGCTTGAATGCATATGAAAAGGTAGTTTCATAATGGAACTCTGCTCTGTTCTCTCTGGGTACCATGAGCTTGTGCTTTTCTGGATGCCTCTATGCCCTTTTCCTCCCCTAACACTCTATAGCATTGGTTTTCTAACAGGGACAAAGAAATTCGCTTTTAGATTCATATTAGCATTTCTAGAAGGAAATTCTAGAGATCACAGAATATCATAATTTGGAAACGTCCCATGCTCTCCTGATATAGACTGGTGGGATCTCTGCTGGAGGGAATCTGCTCCAGGGAGCTGTCAAGGTCAGAGCTGGGGTCAGAGCCTCCTCTCCCAGGTGGGTCACATAAACATCCTGTTGCATATAGGTCATTAGCATTTTTATGTTTGACAAATAGGAAAATTATTTCTTTGAACAAATTAAGAAACATAGCAGACCTGAGATATCAGCAGAAGGTATCTGTATCTCTACCTTGTAATCCAGAGCTTTGAGGGTACTCTCTTGATGTGGGAAGTGTGTACTTCAGAACCTGTGGTCCAGGTTGCAAGGGAAAGAAAAAGCATGAGAACAGAATGGCCCTCCTGACACAGGTCCCACACTTCTTGGCCTCAGGGTGGGAGCCCCAGAATCTTCTGAACTATGGTCACCTGCTTGCACTTCAGTCCTGAGTTGTGTGTGGCTTGGAGGAAGACAGAGATGCTCCTTAATTTCCCTGTGTTGGTGTCCTAGGAAGGGGGTGGGACAAGGGCCACCCAAGCAAGCAAATATTAGAGTTTGATTCTGGGTAGGCAACTTTGTGGTATCCCTCCTACAAGGTCCTGTGATATTAGTTCTATGCTATTCTAGAGCAACAGCTCAGTATTGGAGGCAAAGAGGGGCAGATCTCTTTGATGAGTTTTAACAGTGAAATGAAGAGGAAGCCCAGTGAAGCGTGTCAAACGAAGGCCACAAGAATGTCCACAGCCCATGCTGAAGGGAGGTTAAGGGAGACAAACCAGGACAATATATTCAGTGGAGCTTGAGGACCGCTCATGGGTGACAGACCTCCACAGGGACTTGTGATGCTAAGGGAAGATGGCCAGCCATACCCACAGGTGCAGAACAGCAAGATGGGCACCCACTGGCACTGAGACCAGCTGGGACACTGAGAACGGGACACTTGTAGAACTGTAGTCCAATGAGTTTGTGACAAGCAACTTGGCACTTGAGCCCTCTCGATTACATCCTTTCAAGCTGAGAGTGGCACAAAGTGTGGAATGGAGTATATGATGGGGTCCTGAGACTCTGGGCACCAGGTAGACCAGGAGGGATGCCATTGAGTCTTAGGGGGTCTGGGGAGAAGCACAGTCCTCCAAAGATTTAGGGTATTGCTAATGTAGGGGAGGCCAATCAAAACCATTTCAAGGAACACTCACACACATCTTACTAGAAATGCAAATCAATCTTTTAGAGACTTTTTATCTTCTTGGGAGATTGCTATTAAATACAAAGATCGCTATTACTTCAGCCAGGCTATCCACTTACTGATCTGCATTGCCCCCAGGTTCTCCTTTGGGGATATTCACTCAACAGCCTGAATACATTATCATACATCATAGCAAGGAGAGAAACAGACATGAAAATCTACAGGAGCACACCTCCCTCGGTGTTCTGAATTGGAAAGTAAAAGCCAGGGAGCTGCTGTGAGGCCCGGAGGAGCGGGGTTGGGATGGGTGGTTGGGGTTGAGCAGTCCTCTGTGCACTTCTGGATGACATGCTAACCATAGGTTTGAGATAAATAGGCTCTGTCTTTGTTCTAAGTAGCAGGGCACCAGGGACAGCAATGCCATGTTCCTGAGAGGATTTTTGCACATAAGACTGGAGAGTTGAAGCAGGTGGCCTCTGGAGCCCCTCTCCTGCTAACATCTGCAGATCTGGCAGCCTGGCAGCTCAGACACAGAGATCCCCTCTCCAAGATTTAATAATGATAATTCTGTGGTATGCCCTAACCAATTCCCTTTCCTAGCATAAGGAATGTTTCCAATTAGAAGACACAGGGACTACAGCCTTTTGTAACTGGGAGTGAGTTTTCACCAAGCAGCATTAAGTTTCCCCCTCTCCCCATACCTACCAGGAGTTCAGTTCTCAGGGTGGTCCATGCCTCTTCCGCTTCATTTGACACTGATCTGGGATGGGCACTGCTGCCTAGCCAGCCAAGCCAACCTAAAATTGCAGAAACCTGAGGGTGAGCTGAGTGTCCCTGGGAAGCCTCCAAGGGTCTCTCGTGGCTTCCAAATCTACATATAGGATGACTCTAACTGGCCGGTCTCCAGAGAACATGGCCCTTATAGGACTTTCACTTTGGAGCAGAAGGAATGTGGCAGATGCTGGAGTTGTGACTCTTGGCTACCTGGGGTTCTCCTGGTATGATTCAAAAGAGGATGCCAGAGAAAGTTTGCTCCACATGGGGCAGTACACTCAGCACCAGTACGTTTGGGTGCATATGTCCTCAGTCTCTTCTGGAAATCAATATCCACTCATTCATTCATTCACTCACTCATTCATTCACTCACTCACTCATTCTTTCATTCATTCAAGTACTCATTGTAACTAAGGCATGAAACTGTGACAATTACTCTTTCAGTCCTTCTTAACATGTTGTGTGCATGATCTTCTAATCTAAAAGTCAAAAAACCACAACCCATTGGCTAAATCTGGCTATCTATGGCCTCACAAATTAAGAATGCTTTTTCAATATTAAGAAGGAAATTAAAAGAAGAATATTTGTTACACATTGAAATGGCTCCTCCTGACTGTTACCTTGGGCAGCTTGAGAGACACCTAAGAAACGACAGAGCACACTGCTGGGTACATCTGCGAGGGCCACAGCGCTGTAACCTTGGGGACTAGACCCAACCCCGGTCTCTGCTTCCCTGGCTGTTCCCCTGTGCTCTGCTTCCTGTACTGCTTTCCTCTAGCATCTTTTGCCATGATGTTTCTGTTTCAGAGCTGGTGACTATGGGTAGAGACCCCTGAGATCATGAGGAAAATAAGCTTTTTCTCCTATAAGCTGTGTGGCAGCCATTTTTCCCAGCAACGGAAAGCTGACAAACATACTCAATTTATATTTGGTGTCTGTGGCTAAAGTAGTATTAAAATGCAGCTGTTGTAGGAAGAATGCTAAAAGGACTCCAGCTATGATCACCTTTAACTGGTGTCCTTCCCCTGAGTGTGGGCAAAACCTGTGACTATAGTAAGGAATCACTCCTTGGATTTTGCTATATTATGTGGAAAAATACAGTTTTGCAGAAATAAAGTCACTCATCAATTCCTAGGATATTTATAAGGAAAATTAGTGGGCCTAACCTAATGATATGCATACTTTAAAAATAGGTAATTCATCCCCTTAGTAGGAGAAGAAGTCAGACAGCTGTGCTCCAGTTCCAGTTCATCTTCTGAACTGCTCATCTTGAAAGACACTTTTGGGGGCAGAATATGACACAGAGACCAAGACTTCAGCTCCAGGACCACAGGATTGTATCTAACAATCAGCATGAGTTTGAAAACAGACTCTTTCCTAAGGCCTGTAGTCAAGAACTCAGCCCACTAACATCAACACGCCAGTCCCATGAGACCCTGAGTGGAGGATCCAGCCAAGTCCACCTAAATGTCAGACACAACTAGAAACAGTGGCAACTTGTTAGGTGGCAGCATGGTGGCACTCCAGCATAAGCACTCACATGTGTGTGATCTGCAGCTGCTTGCCCTCTTCTCCAGAAGAGCTGAGTATTTGCAACAGAGACCTTCCCTGCTCACAAAGCCTAAAGTATTTACTCTCTATCCTCTCGCAGAAAGCTCGCCAATGTGTGCCCTAACCCTAAATGTAATCTCATGTCAGCTGTATTTAGTGAGTGCTTTGCTGCTGACCCGAGGCTCATAAGAAATACAGCTCACATCTGGGGCATTCAACAAACATTCCTTGAGTTGAATCAGGCCAAAGAATTAGCAGGCACTAGACTTCCCTGGAGATATACTCCGTTTTCTAATTTTTTAAAGGTTAAAGAGAAAATATTTTTGTACTGTTGACAAAGAGAAGAAAAGCAGAGGCCCACGTACCAGATGCCTTTTGGAGGTTGTTATTTTCTATATAATGAATTTCAATCACTGTTGAATTTTTTGCAATGATTTGTACTAAATTAATAGCCGCTTTTAAAATTAATAGCAATCACCATACTTTTTAAAAAGGATGTGTGGTGTTATACCACGTGGCCATTGGTACCATCGCCCAGAGAAAGAAGGTATGAAAGCCATCTTTAGCATGGGCGTGAATTTGCTGCCGAGCTCTGGCCTTCACCTGGCTCCGTAATGCCTTTTTTTTGCCTTCCCCAGAGGATCAGGCTGGATAACAGAATTCAGCACTCACTCACGTTATGGAGAAGAGTGATAATGTTCAGCCAACTTAGTGGCCGCTGCCCTCTGTTCTGCTTCCCACCATGTGTGCAGGTGCACTACTGTGACCTAAAAGATGTGGCCTGGCCTCTATTCAGCTTTAATGACATAAAATTTGCATGATTCTGAGGATTGAAAGAAGGGGCGAAAGAGAATATATTTACGTCTTAGGACAATTCAAATAAATCACCACAAACAAGACCAAGAAAATTCAACAGCAATCTGCTGCCTCACGGTTGTGGAGAGGAGAGGCCTGTGGTCAGGGCATCAGCAGAGGTGGACCCTCAGGGAGGCTGTGAGGGGCAGTCTTCCCCGTCCCAACGTCCCAGCGTCCTCTGGTTCCTGGAGCCCTTGAAGTTCCTCAGCCCAGATATTCATACCTCCGTCTCTGCCTCTGTCAGCACTGGCTTCCCTTTGTGTACCTCTGCCACTCTTTTACAAGGACATCTATGTCTGGATTTAAAGATCTGCTTGCTAAATGAAGCCACACTCAGGAACATTGGGGTTAGGATGCTTTTTCTTGCATACATACTTGTTTGTTTTTCATTTTCTGTTTTGAATTTTATTTTATTTTAAAGAGTATAAACAAAAGCAAAAGCATAAACATACAACAAAAACAAAGAAACAGTAGCATACAACAAAGCATCTGCTGTAGATTTTCAAAACAAGAATAGCAAATTAACAATGGTTGTTACATTATGTGTTTTTATCATCAAATCTGTTACTCAGATTAACAGATACAGGTTTGCAAGACTGGACAAATAATTGAACATTAACACTTGCTTTCAATGAACCTTAATTTTTTTCTTGTCCTTTTCACATTTTATTTAATTAATTATTTATTTTAATGTATTTGGTTGGCCTCAAACTCACAATGTCCCTGCCTCAGTCTCCCAAATTCTAGGATAACAGGTGTGTACTCTTGTGTTGAATAGCAATTGGAATCAACAAATCCATTCTCTATTGTAAGAAGGAATTTTTTAACCTGCTAGGGCTAAATGGACATTCAGCTACCCTCCTACCTGCCTGTTATCTTGTGATCGAAGATCAGACAATGACTCCACGGCAGGGCGTGTGAGCTGAGCCAGACTTTCACCACTCTCCTATACGGATGCGCTCTTCTAGTCCTGCCCTCCGCCTCTCTTGGCATGACCCAAGGGAAGGCAACATTAGGAACTGTGTGGAAAGTGAGGGCAGTGATCCTCGAGTGTCAGGTGCACCCTGTTGATGCCTTCTTTAATTGTTTGCACTGTCTAGCACAAGGGTGTGGGTCCCTCTGGAAACCAGTCTGTGCCACTCATTGTCCATGTGGCCTTGGGAAAATCTAATGCTGTGATCTGGTTTCTCTCCTTGTAAAGAAGGCCTAACAATGCCTTGCTACCTTACCAGGCTGTTGTGTGAATTTGCTGACACCGGTAAACCTCCCTGAAAATGAAGAGGCTTACATAAGTGCCTGGTATTATTCACACAATGAACGTTTTCCCCTGAGAATAAAGTAATAAATGGCACCATTGTGCAGCTGGTGGAACATGTTCGAGAGTTTCCATTCACAACTGCAAGATCAGGTGGTAGGTGGCTGTACAGACTTTCCGTGCTGATGCCACGCTGTACCCCAAACCGCCAGCACAAGGGACTGTCTTGAAATGAAGAGCAGTACATAGGAGACGACTAACTCATGGCACTGTATCACACAGGACTGTCATGTCTGGCCAGTGACTTGACTTCACACACACCTTCCCTTAAGGCAACAGGGGAGCAACCCCATGTTGTGGGATCGGAACCCCATGGATTTTCTACCATGGCAGCACTCGAGAAGTAGGTATCTGTTTCGGGCACACGGACAGACCTGCCAAGGCTAAAGATGCTTATCATTGTGAAGGACTGCAATTTGTTCCCCCTCTCCATCTCTCTCCTCTTCAGAGCCCTAAACTGGACAGCATTTAGGTTAGACATCTATCCTCTGTCAATAGAATTCACGTGGATAAGTAGGAATGTTCTAGACAGAATGCTGTTGCGGGCTGTAGGAGACAAGAAAGGATTTTCTTCCTGTCATGACATAGTCACAAAGTCCAGGTTGTGACCCAGGAAATATGCCTTCTCTCTTCTAGTCACATCTGGGGCTCCCAGTCCTTGGGGGTCACATCTGACAGCCCTTTTTAACCAAAAGAGAGGAAGATGCACTTCTAAAAAATAGCAGTTTGCTTTTTGAGAATAATCACAGTTGAGTAGAATCACTTGGACATCAGACTAAGAGCATCACAGGGCATGTGAGGGGACCAAGACTACCCTCTTTACTGGCAAATATTCTTATAACAAAAAGTAGAGGCAAAATGACAGAAGAATGGAATTTTTGAGCTGCAGATGATTTATTTGGGTATTGAGCTATTTGAGTAACTTTTTTGTGTGTGTTGTATTTTAGGGAAGGGTCTACAGGGTGTTGAGGGTCTCACTCATAGTGTCCCACCTGTTTACAGCCTCCCAAGAGCTAGGATTACAGGCACGGGCCATCATTTCCAATCTCAATTGTCATATCAGTGTGCTCCGGGGTCAGGATTAGCAGGCCTAAGGATCAAACTCCCAGCCCCTGTGCTTGCAGGTGCTTTAATCCACTGAGCCATTTGTCCAAACCTTGAGTAACTTCTTAAACTTGGTGGTCAAACTAACATCATATTTCTCTATTTTTTTCCCCATACCAACAATGGGTTTAAAAAAATTGAAAGCAGTTAATGAGCTTAGAAGAACGAAAGTAGAAAAGATCTAACCAGGTATGTCACATATGAAAGTGGGCTAAACTTTTAGATTTTTATCGCAAAAGTCATTGAGAAGTACTGGGAAACCCAAAGGACACTGTGGGTTCTGTTGGACCTCTCATATGGCTGTCACATTTAGTTTTCAGAAAATCATTCATTTGCATATGCATTTATTTAGTTCTCACTGGGCACAAGCTGGGTACAAGCTAGATGTACAAAAACAGGAAAGACATGTTAGGTAAAGTAAGTTAGGTACACAGCTTTAAATATCACATGGTTTCCTGTATAGGGGTAACAAAAGTTTAAATAATTAAAGAGCAGAGTAAAAGATAGATGATAGAAAACAAGGAGGTCTTTTGCAAGCAGGAAGGAGGCCAAGAGGCAGAGGGAAGGGAGGAAGGGAAAGGAAGAGGTGTGTTTGCACAGGCATTAACTTTCTGTGCTGGCTGTAATCACTGTGTATCACAAACTTTTAAAAGTTAGACATAATTGCTGCCCTGTTGGAGCCCCACGACCTAGAGAAGGACAAGTCGATGCACCCCCATTGAGTCAAGGTCAAAGTGGGAACGACCGAAGAGTATTTCAATGTGATGCCTTTCCTTGGACTGAGCATCCCACGTACAGCACTTCATCTTCTTGGAGGACCTTCTGCAGCACGTGCCAGAAGAACCATGCCATGGGACTGACTCCATGTGGTTCCCTGCTGGTTCAAATGACCTGCAGTCACTCCCGGAGGGCCTAGCACAGAGATGGCCTGGAGGACAAAGAAGAGCACCAGGCCTCACTCTCGTATCTGTCAATGGCACACACAGAACCAGAGGGCTCTGAAGAATACTTCTGCATGACTGCACCCATCTGCAGGCAATTTAGCAGCTGCTGGCTTCTCCACCAATGAGCAGCCTGTAGGTCACAAGGCTGAGCGGTGCTGACCAGAGCTGGTCAAGTTCAGGGGCTCAGGAAGGAGCTAATTGCCTGAATGAGGCCAAATGTTCTGGTGCCTGAGAGATGCAATTATCTGAACACAACTATGCACCAGTCGTTCCGTAAGCTTCACGGGGCAGCCACAGTTGTCTTGCGTACACCACTGGTCTTCCAGTGACCAAGAAGACATTAGCCAGGAAAACACAGACTGAGATGTGGAGAGGTGATTTGAGGGAGGACAGTGTGTGCTCCACACTGTTGCTAGGATTGAGTTCTTGCTCTGGTGCCTCCCAGTGGACCCCACAGATAGCCCCCTACCCCAGCCTCCTCCCAAGTCTGCTCAGAGCTTCAACTTGCTTCTTTTCCTAATGATGGTGGCTCGTGACATATCTGAGCTAACATCACGTGAGCTGAGGACAGATTGGGGTTGGGGGAGAATATTTTGTGTTCCTGTGATTAAAAGGGACCTATGTGTCTGGAACCACGCTCCCCTACTTCTGTTTCATTTTGCCTTGAAAATGGACATGGACATGCTAAGTAGGAAGCAGCAGCTGGTGTTTAGCCAAAAGGCAAAAAAATTAGACAAAACTGAAATCAAAGGAAAAATGGAGCAGAAATAACCCATCGTTCATTCTCCTGGTGTTACTGAGATTTGCAATGTGGCCGGCATTATTTGTGCTGCTAGAGGCACAACAGTAAGAAAGAAAATGCAGGCAACTGCCTGCCTGAGGGCCACATTCTTTTTTATAAGAGAGAAAGACGTTGTATGAGGAGGAAAGTATAGAACATGTCACATGGGGAGGAGCACTATGGTTGAAAAGAAGAGCCCGTGGTCAGGCCCTGAAGGGCAGTGAGGACTTGGCCTAGTCTTGGGTAAGACGAGGAAATCACAGGGCAACTGGAAGGCTAGATAGAGGAGAGGCTACAGGCAACTGATTTACATTTAGCAAGGTCACTCCTGCTCTTGTGTTGAGAATAGATTGAAGGAGAGAAAACAGAAGGATCTCCCCCTCCCACAATGCCACCCATGAACAGCTAAGACAAAACCATTAACTACTCATTATGTCATCCACAACAAGAATTCTTGCTTCCAGAATTCTTGTTATCTGTAGAAAATAACTTCTCAGTCTTTCAAGCTACCCTTAGGTGTTCCACTACAGCTAGGTGAGCCAAGCTCATTCCTAACAAATCCAAGTAGCAGTTACTATCATTTATAAATACTTACTAGGTGCCAGCTATTGTGGTCAGTCCCTGGGGTATGCAAGAATGCATAGCTCTTCTTATTCAAATGACTTTCAAGGACCTTCCTACAACTTAACTGGAAGAATAAAGACAAACCAATGCACCACACTAGGAATGCCAGGGGAATGGGGTGTGTGAAGGGAGAGATTACTTCCTGACTGAGCGAGGGGGTCAGGAAACTTCTTGGGAGGTGGGGAGTGCTTTTTTACTGTTGTGCAGCATGAATAATGCCAGCCATATTGCAAATCTCAGTAACACCAGGAGAATGAACAATGGGGTTATTTCAGCTCCATTTTTCCTTTGGTTTCAGTTTTGTCTAATTTTTTTTTTTTACCTTTTGGCTAAACACAGGTGAGCAGCGCAGGAGACCTTCCAGGCAGGAGGGATGATACATGCACTGTGTGTGCAGTACAGAACATGAGTACACTGAAAAGCCCAGATCCAGGGAGGGGTGGTTGGGTTAGGGAGGGGGATTAGGTGACAGGCTTGAAACATGGGGTGCAGAGAGGATACGAGGTCCTGAAAGTGCTACTGAAGAAGGTGGCTTCATCCTGGAGAGAGAAGGTAGAAGAGGGACCACCGGCAGCCAGATGAAAGGCAGGTCATAGAGGAGCAAACCCTATGTAAGAGTCAACACCAGCTGGGATGGAGAGGAAGGTATGGAACTGATGGTTAGAGTGGGGCGAAGGAGGAAATACACGGGCCAGGCCAAACACACTGCATGCACCCCTGTGTGACCAGCCATGGGCTACATTAGCCATATAAGTCACCTCAGGAGCAATAAGCAAAATTCTTATAGACCATATTAGGGCATGACTGGTTTTAAAATGAGCCCCTGGAGGTAGTCTGGTGAGGTGATTCCATTCAGCCAGCTTTCTGGAGGTAACAGGTAGATCTTCACACCTGGCCCAAGCGTCATATGCTATTAAGAGCTACAGTGGGTTAGAAGACAACGTATGACATGGTGCTTGTGCTCTTGAGATTTTGCAATGGTCTTGCAAAGGATGTGTTACTAATTTACAGCCCAGAGAAGTAAGGGAGCAGCTCAGGAGGCAGGTGTGATGTGGGTCCTCGGCTGCATGACCAGGAGCTCTGTGCTGGTTTTCCTGTTCTGCCAGGTTATACAGATCCTTATAATCCATTGTCCATTCCAGACCCAGGGCTCTGCATTTTATCCACAAACACAGAGCTGCATAATGTTTTCATATGCAAAATGTTTTCACACACACTAAAAAACTCTTTAAAGCAAGTTTTTCCCAGGTTGCAAAGAAGGGATTTCAGGTTCCAAGTGTCCAAAGATCTAAAGAGTACATGTTAATAAGATTCAAATGCCAACATTTATTATTCTTATAAACCATAGTTTATAATACCAAATAATCCAGATAACAGAGAATGGAATCAAGCAAGTCATCACAACTCACTAGTCACCAGGAAGTATAGAAATTAAGAAATAATGTTCAATAAGTGAACTTAGATGGGGTATGGAGATTATTTGTGGTGCAAGATTATTTGTCTCTCCCTCTATACTACTGTCTCTTTGTCAGTAAATTATTTATCAGGAATCTGTTGTCTTTGGAGTGCTGCTTTTTGTGCTGAGAAAATCAGGAATGGAAACACACCAGGAAACTCAAGTCCCTGGCCCTCTTAGAGCTTCCAGGTAAAGTGACCTACAGGGTTAGTTACCAGTGCTCTGAAAGATTATAGCAATATCATGTGTCTCAGGAAAACTGGGTGTCAGATATCACCTTATCCAAACTTTGCATTTCATAGATAATGACATTAAGCCCACAGGGGTCTGTGAGTTCCCTGAGGTCACAAGGTTGCTGGTGCTGGAGCCACTGAGCCAGAAGTTTGCCTTCTTGTTACTTTTACTAAGAAGTGATTTAGGGCTGGGGAGATAGTGCTCAGAAGTCTAAGCACTTGCCTGACAAGTACATGGATCAGGGTTCGATCCATAGTACAGCATGCAGTGCCAGCTCCAAAACCAGGCACGGTGGTGCACATCTGTCATCCCAGTGATGGGGAAGCTGACACAGGAGGATCATTATGAGTCCAAACTTCACAGGGAGGTCCTGCACCAAACAAATCAAAGACTAAAATGAATTTTAAGAAATGGTTTAAAATTGGTTTATTCTTAGGAGGAAATAGACTTTTTATTTAACCCACAGAGAAAATAAAAAGTTTGAAAGCTGTCAGGAAAGGGGAATAAGCATGAAGATCTGTGTGCCTGGGTCTGAATTCCAGATTTTTAAAAATAATGACAAAGGATATGAACCAACCTGAATTTCTGTCATCAGAGGGTTGAGCGTGATTGTGGTTGGCCACATGGTGGATTATTACACAGTGACTAACAAAGAGAGTGTCTCTGGGTGTGACCGATTCAGATACATGCTGAGTTACCTAAGATATAAATCAATACTGTCTCCACACCAGGCTTTAAATCTCAGGTCAATGTTCATTAATGTAAAATGATTTATTGTTTCCACCAATAGCCATCACTAAGTACTATCCTTTGTATTGTCCCCAAACCTCTGAATTTTCCACCTTTCAATGTTTTCCCACAATTTAAATTAATTTTTCCAGTGTAAAATCAAAAGCAATAGCAGTATGTTGTCATTTCCCATGACCCAAGGATGAGGACAAAAAATTTAGGTTCCATAAATAAAATGTATCTACAAGGTACTTTGCTTTTAAAACTAACTCTTATTTATAGAGATAGGGCACAGAGCATCCATTTGGTCCTCCTCAACAGAAGTGCTGTCTTGAAGCCGGAAGTTGTGTCTACTTCTTGACTTGTTTATTAGCTTGGGTTTTTTTTTTCTGTGTATTTATTACTATGACAGAGGGAGAAACCCTTCTGAGGTCAGTTCCTTGAAGACTGTGTCTTCACGATGATTCTGTGAACACTCTATACCATGAAGTAGATCTCCTCACAGCAGTTAGAGTGGACTCTGCTGAGTGCAGAGTAGTGGTGTCCGCACTCCTGACACTTTCTCTGAGCACAGCTGTAGTCTACATCACCATCACTTAACATCCCCTGAGGCAAGTCTCCTCGTTATCATCAAGTTCAGTTCAGTGACTTCCTACTCATGTCCTATTTAACTCTTATATGTTGTAGCCTATCTATGTGAGGCCGGCAGCCAGTCAGGGAAGACACCTTGGTTACCTTCTTGCCCATTTTTAACATTTCACTGATGCATTTTAGATATACATAATAGCATTCATCATAGGGAATTTGTATATGTACAGGATATATCTTGGCTCTTCTTTTTTTCCCTAGTTCCCTCCTCTCCCTTCAACTCCTTTTCCCCTCCTTAGTCATAAAAGTTTATTTCAATTTTTCATACAATGCTCTTTATTCTTCTCCCTTTTTCCTTTCCTCCCTCCCCTCCCCTGTTTCTCTTCACATGTGAACATTCTCTTCCCATTTCCCAATATCTAGTACACATTTTTGTCCTTATTTAGACTTTTGGTTTCTCACATCAGAGGAACAGTATGGTATTTAAACATGCATGTCTGATTTACTTCACTTAAGAGTATGGTCAACCATACTTCAAAATTTCTCAGATGTATCCCTCTTTGTGACATAGTACTTCATTATATAAAAACACCACATCTTTTCTCTCCATCTATTGGTGGATGGGCATTCGGGCTGCTTCCAAGATTTAGCTATTGTAATTGTGCCACTGTAAACATAGGTGTGCATATGTCACTGCTGTGATATTTTTAATTCTTTCAAGATCTCAAGAAAGCTTCATCAAATGGGACCTCAATCCTAGTTTTTTGAGAAATCTCCTCACTGATTTCCACAGTGGTTGCAGCAGTCTACACTCCCACCAACAGTGGAGAAGGGTTCCTTTTCCCCCATAGTCTCACCAGCATTTGTTATTAGTTGACTTCTTGATGACAGCCATTCTTTTTGGGGTAAGATGGAATCTTAGTGTTGTTTTAATTTACATCTCTCAAATAATCAGTGATGTTGAATATTTTCAAAAATACATTTATTTGCTGTTTCTACTGCTTCAACTGAGGAGTATCTGTTCATTTCAAACGCCCATTTTTGGATTGGGTCTTCAAAGTTGAAGGTTCTGATTTTTAGGATTAGATATCCTTTTTTGCTGATATTCTCATAATTTACCCATGAGTCTCTAGGTGTCCACCTTTCTCATTGGTTAGATGGAAAAACATGCTGACAGAGGTGATGCCTCAATGAAGATGGAAGAGTACAGAGCTGTTGTGTGGGATCCAGAAATAGCTTGCTGCATGAATGCTTCATTCCAGGTAACCCTGGCTTCTTTTGAGCACTTTTTCCTGGCCTGTTCTTTACAGGCCAGGAAAATCAGACCTGAGATGATGGAGTAGAAGGTCTCATGTTTCACCCTCTTGGAAAGGCTGAAGTGTTCTGTGATCTTCTTTAAATTGTATGATATCTTTTGTTTTCAGGTCTGAGAGTCAGGAAGAGTCTCACATAATATCCTAGTATGTATTTATCTGTCTACAAAGAAGGGAGAGCACATAGAGATGTATTCTTCTCTGGATGGAGGCTCTAGAAATTAGGAAGTGTCCAGCTCTCTAGAGGGGAAACTGAAGGTGGAGAACAAGACAGCAGGGAGGCATACTTGGGATTTTTTTCCTGAAATCTCTTCCTATGCTTGAACAGTCCCTTGTTTCTCCCTTTCTTTCTCTAGCCTCTCCTCCTCTCCTTCTCTTCCTCCTCCTCCTTCTTCTTCTTTCTCTTTATTTCTTTCTCCCTTCCCCCCCCCTCTCCTTGCCCTGCCCTTTCATACTAGGGAGTGAACCCAAGGTTTTTGCACTGAGCTACATCCCCAACTCTTTAATTTTGAGATAGGGTCTCATTAAGTCACCAGGTTAGCCAGGCTGGACTTGAATTTGAGATCCTCTTGCTCAGTCTTCTAGAGTGCTGAGTTTCTAAGTTTTTATTGAAGATATACACAGCCTGCCTTCCACCACAGCAACTCAACACTTGAGCCACTCATTCTTCTTTCTTTCTTTCTTTTTTTTTTTTTTTTTTTTTTTTTTTTTTTTTTTTTTTGTGTGTGTGTGTGTGTGCTTTTAAGATAGCGGCTCACTATGCGGTTCAGGCTGAACTTGAGCTCGCTTTGCAGGCAAATGCTCTACCCCTGAGCTATGGCCCCATTTAGCTCACTTTGTAGCCCAAGTTGTTCTTGAACTCAGCCGCCTCATCTTCCTAAGTACCGGGCTTACAGGCATGTGCCTCCAGGCTGGGCATGCCATTCGCTATTCCATTTACTTCTCACAGTTGTGAGAGACTCACTTGATCTGGTCCTTGCCAGTCAGATCCGCCAGCTCTGTGCTGCAGTGAGGGGGATGATGATGATAAGAAGCTGGGATGAGTGTGGAGCAGCAGTGACTGCAGCGCTGAGAGCCAGGAGAGGGTTCTAGGCAACGCTTGGTGGTCACCGGTTATCAACTGGTACATGGGGACCTGGAAGACTAACGAGAGGTGTGAGCATCGGTCTAGCTATTGCCGCCACCTCTGTTGTTTCTCTGGAGTTCCTTTCAGTACTCGGAGGTTCCTGGCAACCTTTCTGATATAAGCATTTAACTTATAAATTTCTCTTAAAGTACTCTTTCAGCTACATCCTACACACTGTAATCATTATGCTTTCATTTTCAATGTAGGGTGTTTTCCAACTTCCCTGTGTTCCACTAGACTCTGGTTATTTAGAATACATACAATATCCCAAGTAGTGGGAGATTTGAGATTTGTTTTCTGGTACTGATTTCTTCCTTAGCTTTGTTGTGGTCAACAACATACCTTGAAGATTTGATTTTTTAAATTTTTTTGACGTACAGCTGTTCTTGAGTGAGATATGCTACAAGTGTCAAATAGGTCAAGCTAGTTGACAGTGTTTAGTTCATCCCCATCCTTACTAATTTTCTTACTACTGAGGGAGAAGTACTAAAGACTCCAACTATAACTTGATTTATCTATTTCTTTTGAAGTTTTATCACTTTTTGTTTCATGTATTTTAAACAGGGTCTCGCTGTGCAGCTCAGTTTCATAGTGATCCTCCTGTTTCAGCCTCCCCAGTGCTGGGATCACAGGTGTACACCACCATTCCCAGTTTTGGTGGCTGGCACAGTGTGTCTGGGGTTCAGGGGAGCAGCATGGCATATGGTACTGGGGGTTGAATCTAGGTCTTTGGGCTTGCCAGTCAGGTGCTTAGACCACTGAGCTATCTCTCCAGCCTGAAATTAATATTTTTGAAGCAGTTGGAATGGTGAACGTGTTTTGATGTGAAAAAGACATGAACTGGGGAGAAATGCTAGATGTAGAATGTCATGATTTGAAAATTTTTGTCTTTCCAAAATTCCTATGTTGAAGCCCTAACCTACAGTATGGTGATACTTTAGGTGAGGTCTTTGAGGATGTAATTCAGCTTAGATGAAGTTGTGAAAGTGAAGTTCCAATGATGGTATTAGTGTCCTTATATGAAGAAGACTGGGGAGATAGCATGGGGCTTTAAGCGCCTGCCTAGCAAGAGCAAGGACCCAAGTTCAAACCCTGCTACTACTACATGCAACACTGGCCCTGGAACCCTGGGTGTGTAGTACTGGCCCCAAAACTGGGATTAGTGGCACACACCTGTGATCCCAGTATGAGGGAGGCTAAGACAGGAGGATCACTATGAGTCTGAGCTGCTTAGGGAGACTCTATACCAAAGTAAATAAGTAAATAAATAAATAAATGTTCTAAAAAAAAAAAAAGAAGAATAAGAAGAAGAGGAAAAAAAGCCAGAGTGCTTTGTCACTCCAATTTGAAGACAAAGGGGAAAGTAGCCATCTTCAAGTTAGAAATAAGCTCCTCGCCAGAAATGAACCTATCAGTCACTTGATCTTGGGCTTCCTGACCTCCAGAATCATGAAAAATAAATGTCTATTATTTAATCGGTGCTGCCTATGGTACATTGTTATGATAGCACAAGCTAAGCCAGTTAAATAGTTTTTTATTATTTCTTTAAATAAGCAAGTGTACCTCTTTAATCTACAGATTTAAAAACACATGTACGATGATTTTTATCATAACAATATTTCTAAGAAGTGAAAAATTGCAAATAATCCAAATTTTCTCCTGTAAGGAAACAGTTAAATAAATTACTATATATTCATTCTGTCAAAGGCTATGCTTTCCCTCAAAACAAATGAGAGAAGTAATAGGTACTGATATAAAAAATATGTCCAACATATACCCTTAAATGAGAAAAGCTAGAATATGTACAGTATGGCACAATTTAAATATTAAACAAAATCTCCTGCCAAACAAACATACCCTTTTCAAAATATGAAAATACATATATGTACTTGTGCATGTATGTGTGTACTTAGGAAAAATCTGGAAGGATATACAGCAGATGCAAAATAAGTATACGTGGATGAATAATAAGTATACTCAAAAAGGAACCACATGTAATTAAAGGAACAGGCAAAGAGAAGTCTTGTTTTGTATTACTCATGTAATTTTAAAAATCATTGTATGAGGAGCTGTGATTAGGATTATGGTTGGAAAGATGAAAGTACGTGTTTTCTATTTACAGCTGATGTTTTATGCCATTTTTTAGCAAAGGGAGACTTAAGGAATCAAACAAATCTTTTCTGCCTTTTGCCCTACAATATCAACAAAGAAAGCACAGCGAGTGTCCTGGGAGTACACCCTGTGTCTGTCTGGGGTGCGCCCACGTGTGTTCAGCTACGCTCATTCATGCTGAGACATTACTTTTTGCCTATAAAAGGAGGAATTACAACATCAGGCATGAATCGTCCTCATTTCCAAACAGCCACACAATGTCAACACAAGGCTGTCAGTCTCTTGTTCTCGCCTCTCTCACAAACACTCCCTGGAACCCAGGCCAGACATAGAGAGCAGATACAGGCAGGCACTGTTTTGACAACACTGGAAACTCCTGTGCTCAGGAATCAGGACAGCATAAAAATGATTAATATGTTTCTAAAAGAACAGGGAGTGCACCTCCAGAAGGAGATAATTGGATGGGCGTCTCAGCTTCTTTACTGTCTCTTACCCAAGTAAAGCCACACAGCTTGCACAGGTTTCTCCTAAGCAGCAGCTTGCTGCTTGCTGTAACATTTTGATCATGGCAACATAAGTGGAGGAGGTGGTTGTTGGAGGCTGCACTGAAAGGCTAAGGGATGGCCACACAAGAAGGAGAGAATCTTCATTCCATCATTCCATCGTAAGATCAAGGGTCGCTAAAGCAATCAATGAAATGGATCTTGGTAGCTTTTCCAAACCAACAGACAACCATGCTTCTCATTTAGTAGCATTCCACAGGATGTGGCAGTTGGCAATTAGATAGTTAGCTCTCAATTTATGGTACAGAAAAAACTTTGTCTAGCTTATCACACATACTTTAAAGTTGTAGTTCAGTAATTTTCCTTGCATGGCTAGGTATTTTCTAAGTCATTGCCTTTTTCTTAGAAATATTGTTGCAAAATTTGTGAAACTGTGACCTGAGACTCAAAATCTTTAGGACCCAAAGTCGGAAGAGTCTGCTTGGTTCTTCATTAGCTGTAGGTTACAGGGAAGCAGACTGGTGAGCGGTCTTCAGCCAGGGATGGATTCATAGCTGGCTCCGCAGCTCAGAGCTTTGGGTGCCAGCTCTACTTCAAAACTTTAAGCAGACTATCTCTTCTTTGATCTGTTCAATACTGGACTTTTTAAAGAAAAACTTAATTTAAAAAAAAAAAAGAAAATTATTTGACACTTTTTCTCAGCACAAATTTACTGAGCTCCAACTGCATAACGGACATTGCTGCAGGGGCAGGAGCACTGCAAGCAGGGAACAGCGGTACTGGCCCAGGTGATCTTCACATTCCTGTCCAGATCGAGCGTCTTACACCTAAAGGACATCACAAAGCAGATGTCCTTAGCACACGCAGAGAACTTTTTATCCTTGAAGTTAACTGTCCAGCTATAACTGCACAAGGACAAACAGACCAGAGAGAATTTAAGAGTATTGTGTTTTGTCTTGGCTCTGCCAGTGAGTTGGGTTACATTCTTTAACTATTCTGTGCCTGGCCTAAGCTCTCACCACTGTTGGCTTGGACATCAAGCTTCCAACACATACCTCTGGGGGAGTACATTCAGACAGTAGGGACAGGGAGATAGCTCAGCAGCATAAGCACCTGCCTGGCAAGTGCAAGGTCCTGAGTTCAACCCCTAGTACTGCAAAAAAAAAAAAAAAAAAAAAAAGCACACCAAACAAGAGCAAAAACCATATTCTATGCTTTCTTTCTAAAGTTTGCTCTTCACATTTTGATTTGAAAATACTTGAAATTTGATTTGAGTAGAGAATAAGGTAGGGTCAAAATTCACCTTTCACATTCTGCTCACTTTTTATTATCTTTTTCTTCTGGTTTGGATTTTTTAATATCCTTGATCACCAATTTATTAGTAATAATTAAATTAATAAAACCAATATTTAGTTACAGGAAGTTCTTAGGTTCATGTTGCTGCTTGATGCATAATTCTATTTTTTATAAGTTTGTAATTTTTGATTATAAGTTCTTTGCAAGACTTTATTTGTACATCTTGTAGAATTAATTGAAATTTTTATGTTTACTTTTAGTAAGTAATCCTGGTGAACCATAGTCCCAACATCAATTCTTTTTCTTTCTTTCTTTCTTTCTTTTTTTTTTTTTTTTGTATTTTGTATTTTTTATGCTTTTGATACAGGGTCTCACTACACAGTTTGGATTCAGCGATTCTCCTGTCTCAGCCTCCCCAGCACTGGAATAACAGGCGTGTGCCACCACGCTGGGTTTTCCAGGAGGCACTGCACACCCCACATGGAGTGCAGTACCTGGGATCTGACTTGGGTCCTTGTGCTTGCCAAACACAGGCGCTGCGCTATCTCCCCACCCCAAGACCAATCTTTACCATAATATTTCAGTCCAAGCTTCCAAGACCCCACAGATATAAAAACAGCTTTCACCTTAATGAAATGAAAGCTTGTAAATACCAACTCTCAGGAAAACGTCTCTTTCTACCTGGAACCCTGGAAGACAGACACACGTTCCTGTGCTGGAAGGTGGAACTTCTTTTCTGGTTTATTCCTCCACTGCAGTGCAATGCTTTGGGGTTCTAAGCTTATAGAATGTAAGGTCATAGGTTCTACTGTTTATGGCCATAACAAAGTTCTTTACTTTATTGTTTCTACATGGGAATTAGCATGAAAGCTCCACAAACACTTCTATTCAAAAGCACTTTTATCCAAAAGTGTTTATGCCGTCCCTCCTACACACACACACACACACACACACACACACACGGAGCAAAATAGCCTCCAAAAAGCTTTCACACTTTCTGGCTTATTTTTCTGTTCCTTTTATCTATGTGACACATACGGGTTTTCCTTTATTTCTTATGAATTATCTGGATTCAGATAATCTAAACAATTTGTCAAATTCAATTTATCTTCCCTTCATGTGTGTGTGTGTGTGTGTGCACGCGCGCTCTCGCGCACATGCGCTTGCCACATAAGATCAAATTCCCTATTCAGTTTTCTGAAAGTACCACACTTTTCTTTCTTTCTTTTTTGGCAGGGGGGAAGGGTCTACGGGGTGTTCAGGGTCTTACTACTAGATCGGACTCATAGTGATACTCCTGTTTTCAGCCTCCTATGTGCCGAGATTACAGGTGCACACCACCACACCCAGTCTCAATCCTCAACATCTCAGCATGCTCTGGGTGCAGGGCTGGCACAGCTCCCGGGATTGAACCCTGAGCCTCTGTACCTGCTTTCAGGCACTTTAATCCGCTGAGTTATTTGATTGACCCTAGTATCACACTTTTCAAACACTTTAATCTTGAGTGATTCTGAGGTAAACCTGGATTTGTGACTGAGTGTGTGTGTGTGTGTGTGTGTGTGTGTGTGTGTGGAGAGAGAGAGAGACAGAGAGACAGAGAGAGAGAGAGAGAGAGAGAGAGAGAGAGAAGGAGAGAGGGTTAAAAGGTCAGAAATCAAGTAGGATGGTAAAAGATTTAAATCCGAGCTCCTTCAAGCCCATCCTGTATTATCTGTGAAAACATTCAGGATGTAGTTGTATCCATTCACCTTTCCAACCTTTTCCAAAGGACTCATTTAGTGTACAGAGAAAATGTCTTGCGATAACCAATGAGAAGACCCAGGCTGAGGCCAAAGTTGGCTGGCACTGTGACCCTGGGCCTTTTGGGTTATCAGAGACTTGAACATGAATCTAGCTAATTCCGGTCATCAATGTCCAATTTTTTTCCTTCTGGCTGTACTGTCACAAAGCAGGCTAGAATGAACCCCAACCACTGGAGACCATTTAACCTGATTATTTCCCATATTTTATTTTTATTCAGAGTATATAGAGATACTTCACTTAGATCAACTTGGACTCTAAGCATTTGAGAAGAACAGGAATCTTCTGCCAGAGGACCTATCAAATCCTGGGTCACAAGCTTGAATTACTGGCATTTTGCAACAGTCTCTGAATGGGTTAAGCTGACCTGAAAGTTCGCATGACTTGTGATCTTGCACATTGATCATTCATCCTGCCTTTGTGGTCAGTAGTAGAATTAAAAATTATTGGCCTTGGACCTAAGAATTTGTTTGTTCACTAAAGCAGTTTTTGCTGGGCCACAGATGGAATTCATCCTGTTAAACCTAGAGAACCGAGGGAGCCTTTCTGCTCTCTTGCACTGCTTTCTGATCTTCTACTCTGTATAAGCTTCCTGAAAGCCCTCAGAGCCTATTCAAGAGTCAAGATTCTCCTACATTATTATTTGTCTTCATGAGATTAACTAGCTATAATAGTGAATTATTAGCAAAGTGCAAGGAAGGGGAAGCCACTATTTCTTGAGTTTTAATTAATTAGCCATAATCAGAAATCTTCACATACAGGGGCTGGCAAGATAGCTCAACGGTCTAAAGCACCTGCTTAGGCAAGCTTGGGCAAGCAGAAGGGACTGCGGTTTGGTTCGATCCCCAGCACCACATGCTGCACCAGCCCCACCCCCAGGGTGGGCTCAGCCAGCCACAAAAAAAAAAAAAAAATCTTCACATGCAGTTGTGTAAACTAACTCACATTCACATTCCCAATTCAAAGCTGTACTCTTAGGTGTAACCATTGTACATCGTAGGAAGTCCAGAGCTGCCCTGTTCTCCTCCTTTCTGTCTTTAAAGTTTGTGGGAGGTCACCTGATTTTTATTAAAGGACAGTTTCACTCCTGGTGTTGACAGGAGGCAGCAAGAACCTCAGGCTAGTAGACTGAAGCAAACTGTAATGGAATCGCCACTGCGCAACTCAGCCAACCACCGGCCTTCACAATGCTTCTCTTGGGGCTGGCAGGTTAGCTCAGTTGTCTAAAGCACCTTCTTGGGCAAAATCAGTCTGTGGCAAAGGACTGGGGTTCAAGCCCCAGCACCATATGCCACACCAGACCCACCCTTAAGGCAACCTGAGCCAGCCAAAAAAATAAAAGAATTCTTCTCTAATCTTACAAAAGAAGAAACAGGTCTAGAGACATCAGGTCTCACTTTATCTCACCTTGGGTTTGGGACAACCAACTACTTCACAACACCATTGACCCTGTCCCTGGCAAATAGAGAATTAGTTAACTGTGTTTGCCTTGTGAATACCAGGGAAATAGAACAAAGACAGTCACATCCATGAGAGTAAGCAGTTATTTTTCCAAACAATTTAAAAAGATACATGTTATGATTCAAAGAAAAGAGAAAAATAACTAAGGGAAATTATATCTCTTAGAATCAGTGGCCATGAGAATTTCTTCGGACATGAAGATGTTACTTTGGGGTCACTTATATGTCATGACTAAAAGTAACAAAGTCAAGAAACACAAGGAGAGAAGCCAAGTCATTTCTGGGGTCAATTAAAAGGAAGGCAAAATAAATGTCTTCAGAAATGTCTTTCTTGGCAATCAAATTTATTCAAATGTACAAAACTGAAACCAGATTCTGCAGGACAGATTAATTACATCATCTTTGATATTTTAGCTGAAGATGAAGCCCTAACACTTAAAACTAGAGTTGCAGGCATTGCACCGCCTAACTGCATTCAGAGTGCTGCTGTTTTTATAGCTGTCTCCTGAGCAGTTTATTTTTCTGGAATTGGCCCCTTGTCCAGAAAGTGTGCTCGACACTGTTTTCAGTGCAAGCATATTATCCGAGGGAACCAAATCTTAAAGGAAGGAATGCGTCTCACTGAGCTATGCTGCAGGTAGTGCAGAAGGACTTATGGTACCAGTGGTGTTTTTGTTGATGCTCCAAAAGCTATCCTAAGGACCTACCCGCCACTATTCTCCATGCTGCTGTTAGATTTGCCTGCTTGTCAGGGCAGTCGATATGGGCTTGTAGAAAACAAAAGGTACTCTAGTGCTTTTGAAACATGATCAAAAGAAAATGACTTACTCTGCCACTCACAGTTGTGCATGTATGTACCTTGGAATTCAGACATGTCTTTGGCTTTGTGGCTCTCTGAGGTCCAGAGTCACATAAAGATGATCCAGAGAAAAGGTAACCCCACTATATCTACCTCCAGACAGCCTGGTCCTGATCCTGAGACTTCATCTAAACAGACAATAAGCTTAAAAGAGCTAAATAAAGAAATAATGAGTGAAATAGGAGAATTTGCCTGGGATGTATGTTTCCATTCATCTGTTGCAATGCTTATGTAGCACTGGTAGGAGGGTCCTTTTTACTCAACCTGATGACTGATGAAAATGATTGCCCTACTCTAGTTTAAATTAAATGGGGTTGAGGTCTTAAAGTGACAGCCAAGTGACAGTTGCCCTTTCAGACCGTGGTTTTTAAGTGCTTTGCTGGTTTTCAGAGATGTCAGAGAGAGAACTAAGAAAGGGGGGCCTTTTTACCATAATAATGTCAGGCCTTTAGGGGAAAAGTGCGTGTCAAATGAAGACTGAAAGGAGCAGAGGTGTGCCCTCACAGTGCCACAGGGGCTCCACTCCATACAAGGTGCCCTTGGTGGCTGCTTCCCTGGAGTAGCTTCTCCGGAACAGCATGGCATAGGTGGGATCCAGCATGCAAAGGGCATCTGGTGGGGTCCTAAGGCAGGGTATCCGATGTGTTTCTGAGCCTTCACCATCTAGCAATACTTTACAAGTCATTCAGAGACTTGTCTGTGTCACTTACACAATGACTCTCCATTTCCAGGGCTCAGGCTTGGACACAGTGAACACCCTAGCGTGGGTGTGACCTGACCCTTATCATCAGGAGCTCCAGTGTTTGCTTCATGGCCATAGAATTGACATATTGTAGAGCTGGGAGGAATTTTAGGGCCCTTTGATCTGAAAAAGAGTTTTATAGATGAGAAAACAAGGCCTAGAATAAAATGACTTTCTCAAGGGTGCTAGCTCTGGAAGAACCAGTTTCAGAACTTGCTGTCTTCACTCTCAATTTGTCCTGGGGTCCCTTCCCTTCCATGTCCACAGATGGAAAGTGTCCTGGTCAGGGAGAAGTCTTTCAGGAGAAGGTCAGATTCTTGCCTCATCGCCACCACTGTTCTGCCACCTTGTGATACCACAAGCCGCATCTAAACTATTGGAGAAAAAGTTCATTAGCTGCAAACCACACATATGAAGAAACCATATTGGGAAAAACTTATAGCCAGTAGTTCCTCAGGTAAAGCAGTTCTATCTAGAACATTTAAAGAATTAAAAAAATGAGGCCTCCAAAATTCAAGGCCCAATCCAAAAATGGGCGCCTGAGATGAATATACTGTTCACAAATAAAGAAATACAAATGGCAAACAAATATATGAAAAACATTCAATATCATTGGTCATTCAAGTGATGAAAATTAAAACCACACTGAGATTCCATTACAGGAAGAAGGGCTATCATCAAGAAGTCACCCAATAAGAAATGCTGGAGAGGCTGTGAGGAAAAAGGAACCCTTCTCCATGGTTGGTGGAAGTGCAGACTGGTACGATCACTATGGAAAGCAGTGTGGAGATTCCTCAAACAACTAGCATTGGAAGTACCATTCAGTGCAGTTGTTCCCCTCCTGGGTGTTTTTCCAGGAGAACTGAAAACATACCACAGTGCTATACATGCACCCATATTTATAGCAACACAATTTGCATAACTAAATCTTGGAAACAACCCAAATGCCCATCAACTGAGGAATGCATAAAAAAGATGTGGTATGTTGACACAATGGAGTATTACTCAGGTATTAAAAAAGACAAATTCGAGACTTTTATACATAAATGCAACTAGAGATTGGTAAGTGAAATGAATTAGGCCCACATGTGCAAACATTGTATCATCTTACTAGTGTAAGAACCTGAAAAATGTAAATATAATCTGAAAGGTATAATAGATCCTGTGAGAGAGAAAGAATCTGTTCAGTGTGAAGAAAGAACTGGGATGAGGAAAAGGACAAAAGAAAGAAGGAAAACATCTATTTATGTATACATGCAGGACAGTTTGGATACTTGCACTGCTGATTTCTAGATTAAAAGAAGCAGTTAATGCTTAAATTTATTTTTTAGTTTTTCTTTTAATTTGTTATAATAACTATTTTAACCAATTTTCCAGATTCATATCTTCTCATCTAAACAACTAATTTGAAGATAATATTATGCAGTACAACAACCATTGTCAAAAGCCTACTACTTTGTTTAATGAAGTTTTCTACCATTTCCAATAGTATTTTTTATTTGCCATTTTTGCCCTTTAAAAAATGGAAAAAAAGAAACAAAAAAGAAAAGCTACGCAGAATGTCTTGCTTACTTTTTCTTTTGTTGGTGGGACAAATACCGGACACCCAAAATTAAAGAAGGAAAGGTTTATTTAGCTTACAGTTTGCGGAGGTTTCAGTCCATACTCAGCTGGCTCCAAGGCAGAGTGGCATATAGCAGACAGCAGTTCATGGCCATGGAAAACAGCAGGAGTGAAAGGGTAGGAGTAGTGCAACAGTGGCAGCAGAGAGAAAGTCTGTCTCCCTTATGTTGCATTCAGGCTACGTGCCCTAGGCTGGGTGTAGCACACACACCCATAATCCCAGCAGCACTCACACCCATAATCCCAGCACTGGATCAAGAACTAATGACAAAGTCTATAAGTCTGCTCCATGACTGCATGAGGTGTTCCCCCCTTCGGTGGAGGGCATGGGGGGGCAACTAGAGACCAGCCGTAATACAAAGTCCTGAGCAGGGAAAAAATACTTGAATATGCCCTAAATCCAGAACTCCTGATTATAAATTATGATGCAATATAATTGTGATGCAATATAATTACAAAATGTTCTTTGTGACTATTAAGCAAGTAGAAAGAAGCATATATTATTTTCTTAGCAGCAAATTCCCCTTCTTGCCGGGTGCCCCTCTAGGGATAATGAAAACACTGACTCAAGCACACTTCAGGCAGTATAGGCTTCTGAGTGTATGGGACAATGTACAGACCTCACAAGCATTTCTGCTGCAGAGCTAAAACCCAGACATTCATAGAAAAGCCACTTAGCGTGAGCTCGGAGGACAAACTCTTGGTGACATTTCTGTTGCTCATCATGTCTGTCTCCATGTTTATTTACAAATGTGAGGATTTTATGTGTTTTCAGCTTTAAAAAAATCATTAAGAGTCTTTGGGAGCCTTGGGAAGTATGGTTTATGTTCCAGTAAAAGTTAATTTCTGAAAGACAAGACTTCTTTCATTACAGAGTTCAGGCTGGGCAGAAAAGGCTGCAGGACCCTGGACCAGGTTGGGGTGCAGTTCTCCAAGCCTTCTGGAATCCCTCTCTCCTCTCACCCTCTGCCATCTTACAAAGCAAGGAGAGGAAGTGAGTTGTCAATTTGGCTGCTGAAGAGGTGCAATGATACACAGGAATGAAACAATTTATTTTATGTTGTTAATCAGTCTTCACAAGCGAAAACCAAGTATCCTTGTGTCCCAAAATACTTGACATTTTGGTCCACATAAAGGCTGACCAACAGCCAGTAAAGTCATGGAAGTTTGTAAGTAATTGAATTTGGTTTTTTTATAGGCTCCACGTAATTTTTACTGCTCCACGTAATTTCTTACCATTCGCCAACATTAGCTCTGGGTTTCTTGTGTTGTGCTTGCCCTGTACTATGACACTTGCGGTCTGCCCTGTACCCATACTTAAGGCAGCCTTCCCTGGAGCTTGTCCTGCTGGGCAGGTAAGAGCTGGTTCTTCTCCGGCCCAGCGGATCCCTGCCCAGCTTGGATTCCTCTTGCCCATTTATCTCCCCTACTGGACGCTGTCGTAGCTAACTGCACTCAAACTGAACATCATCACCCCTCGCCATCGATATGGGGTACTATTGTTTTGTTTCTCCAGTGTCTTTCCATCTTCCGGTGATATCATGGCTTTCTCATTTGAGGGACCTATGCGTAGCTCATTCTGTAGGGTTTCTCAGACACACAGGCCAAGAACTCCACCTACTGCACTTTTTCAGGGACTTCCTTGACACGGAGAGAGCATCTCGAGAAGCAGGCTATGTCTGTACGGCTCACCACCGCCCAAGGTATCCACCTCATGGCCTGGTTTATGGTGGGAACCCAAGGAATGCTTGAAGGATATGAATAATCAGAAGTCAGAACATTCTCATTAGTCAAAGACGATATGAACAAAAATTCACTCTGCACAGAAAATTCTCATCCAGATGTGCCAAATCTTTTCTTTCTAGTTATTTCTCTTTGGCTGCAGTTCTAATAATTATTCTGATAATTAGATCAAAATGAGGCTCTTACCACTGAAACCCTTTCTAAACCAGAATGTCCAGGAATCAGCAAGGCTACAAATACCAGGCTGAGTTCCCTGAGAGACAGAAGGAGACACCAGAAAGCGAGGACCACTGACAAAAAGGAAAGAGTTAGGGCAGAGGAAGTGGGTGCTGATAATCCTGTGGCCTCTGTCACCTGAGTCTTTCTTAGGAAGTGCTAACCCAAGTCCCAGGCTGTAGCAGGACCACCTCCAGCATCCTTCTAGGTTGGCTGCATTCTTATTCAATTCTACATTTCTTATTTAGGGACCAGAATACAAGGCACTTATTTTTCTCCATCATTTTCTTATCCTTTTGAAAGTGCTATGACAGCAGGATGGGGTGTCTCTAAATCTTCCCCTAGCTGAGTTTCACAATTGAGCGGCCAACTGGGTCGCTCTGGGGTGGTGTCTCAATCTTTCATAAATTATTTTCAAAACAAAAACCATGTCAAAGATAGGATGGTCAAGAACCCCCGCAGATAAACATTTGAGGGTTCCTTTTAACTAGCTCAGAGCTGACACTGGGCTCAAATGCGGGTCACCTTGGTGTCTGAAGTCTGTTTCTGTGCCCATTTAACCTTCTGGTTTTTCCCACCTTTCCTTTCTCCTCTTAAATGATAAGGGTCAAATGTGTTGCTTCTCTGGAATATGTGCAAGTTAGCAAGGGACAAATCCTTCAGCCAAAGAAATGAATATGGAGGGATAGAATTTAGGTTCTAGAAAGAACTTTTCTGGGGCAAGAACCTGTCCTACAGCACATAAAATCCTGCCATGTTCCTGGCTGTCACTTGGTCTGTTCCTGAGTCAGACTTCTTTGCAGGATGTTTTTGTGTGTGATTTTATCAGGTCAAGGTAAGGTTGCTTCCTAAGTCTCCTTCATAAGCCTACTACACACCTACGAGGCAAAATCTAGCAATGTGGGAAGTTGTTGCCCCATGAAAAGACAGTCATATTTCCTAGATGGTCATGTTTTCCTTTAAACTTCGTTGGGAGCTGTCGAGAGCTGAGTCTATGCCCTGTTTTTGTTTTCCCGGTGCCTAGCACAGTGTCCACGTGTAGTAGGTGCTTCGTACATGTTTAATAAAGTGTACTGAAGTGACTCTAATCACACCTGGATCGCTAGACTTTGTTACTTGGTTTAAAGCACATTTATATTCTCTAGAAATCTGTATAAATAAGTCCAACTGGCTTGCTTTCCACATTAATTTGTGTGCTTTTGAATGCAACAGAATATGTACTAGCTGTTTCAACAGAAAAATTATTTTCCTTGCCACCAGGAAGAAGTCCAGAGGCCGATCTGTTCAGAGACCTGATGAAGCCATTAAGGGTCGGGGCTCTCCTCCTCCTCCGCACAGTTTGACCGATGCAAGCTCATGAAGATCTGAGTCTGTGATGCCTTACAATGCAGTATTTATTCTGTTTTAGATTCAATAGCTAAGTATGGATAAAGGAAGTGCACTGATGCCAAAGAAAACTTTCCCAATGTGTTCTACAAGAGGAAAATGGTTTGCTTGCTTCCCTTCCCTTCCTCTCCCATCTTCTTCCCTTCCTTCTCTTCCCTTCTTATCCCCTCCCCTCCCTTCCTCTCTTTCCCTTTCCTTCTTCTCCTTCCCTTCTCTCTTCTTTCACTCCCTCTCCTTCCCTTCCCCTCCCCTCCCCTCCTCTCCCTCCTCTTCCCCTCCCCTCTCCTTCCTCTCCCCT